>JAACJM010000256.1:0-115565 GCA_013368315.1 Tetrapyrgos nigripes | reverse complement strand
GATAAGTACTTACCGGAGCTTTGATTGTATAAGCGATCGCTCTCCAAATTGGAAATAACGATGCAATCGCAGAAGGATGGACCTGATATTCACAAGCTGCGTATGACACAAGTTATGCATTGTAGGGGCCAATCCAAAAGGAGGAAAAGAGGTGGGTAACAAACAATGGAAAATTAACAATGCATGATATTGTAAAAACTCGACTATGCGTTGCTTTACCGTTGACAATCTGTCACCTCCCTCTAGAGAAGAAAAATGTCCTCTCCTCTTGAAATACCTGTTAATCAGCCCAACACTAGCTCAACACAAACTATCCCTGTACCCTCTGCAACCCCTCCAACTGCCGATCTTGTGAGAGATAAAACCTCCAGCTCTTCCACTGGAACAGCACTAATCCCCACATTATCCACTGCTCTTACGGAGTCTACCGATGGCTTGCAGCAACTGGATCAGTCCCAAGGCTTAGTCGATACGTCCTCAGGCACTGCTAAAAAACAATCTGGTGGTGTATCTGGATCCACAGATGCTGAAAGGGATCCGGAGGGTTCATATGTGGTGCCAGACAACAAAAAGGACGCGTCAGTCGACGAGAAAAAACATGCGTCTGTTCGCCGCCCAGTAGGCCTCAAACGGAAGGGAGGGAATCCTGGGAACTTCCAAGGCATCTACTTGGAGTTTTTGCAGGAAGCTGCCGTTGGATACCTGGGTTTAGATTCAAAGTTTCTTACCAACTTCTATCCCTGCTGGTTTGATAGGTGGCCTTGGCACACCAACAATGTTCTGGAGGAGTTCCAGGCTATTGAGAAGAAGGTACCCACAGCATCCAATCCTCATGCAACAGTCACAGTGACACAAGAAGAATGTGGACTTGAGATAGAGGAGTATAAAAAGCTGCTAGGGCATATATGAAAGAGGAAGGTCGTCAAGTAGGTTTCTTCATTACTTTCTTAAATAAATTTGTCTAATATATATTCTACTAGGAGCTCAAGAATTGGTTTCATCGTCAGCCCGGGAAGGCAAAGGGATCTAACATCAGGGTCTACGAACCTTTCCTGAAGACACTGTGCAAAGTTGGCCAAGCTCCTACTTCCATACCCGCTCATAAATATTACATGAGCCATCCTGATTTCCAAGATAAATGCTTCAAGGAGTATGAAGCACGATGGAAGACTTCCAATCTGGTATCACAGTTCAGAGTGGATTTCCAGTGTCGAGTTGCGGCAGAGCTATATGAAAAGGAGCCAGCAAAAGTTAGGGGGAGAATTGAGAGTGAAATAGCAGCAGAGCATGAAGAGAAGTTGACTGCATACAAGCAGTTGATGAAAGGGGACAAGTTCATACTGGATCCTACAAAACACCAGTTTGGTGACATTCCTTGTGACGTGTGAGTAGTGTGATATTTCAATATAACTTAGATGCTGAGTATTTCTTCTTCAGGTGCCATGCCAACCTCGCCAAGTTCATTCAACCTCTGCTCAATGCTATCCGCCTGCTCACCGGATTGAGCTTCTGCCTCCTAGGAGGTGCTCCTCCCCTTCCAGGACAAGGAAAGGAGGAGTTCACATTACTAACACAAGTCTGCAATCTTTTGGTCTGTTTTCACGCTGACCTTGTTTCTAACTTATTGCAGGATCTTCTCTGGGACCACAACGGGCACAAATCCTCAAAATTTCATGGAATGGAAGCAACAAGAGTTCATGAGAAAGGTCATGGGTCACTGGATGACCTTCCTATCACTTACAACAGATGGTATGTATTCAAGTATTTACTACCGACAATCAAATACTTATTCATCCACTTCTACAGGTTTAGACGCAAACTCCGAGGCTCCGCAGACCGAGGCAGAGCTCAAGGTACAGGCTGCTAATGCTATCTCGGCTGCAATGGCTCTCTCATCATCGTCGAATCCTTTGGACGACAATACACTCATCGTGATGGACGATGACAAGCCCCAGAAGTCTAAATCTACTGCCAAGCGCAAACGGTCCAAAAAAGCATCAGGGAAAGAGGTATCCGAGAAGCCGAGAAAGAAGGCAAAGAGGGGCAGGGGAGAGAGTAAGGAGATCTTGGAGACAGATGATGAAGGCAAACAGATTGGAGGCGATGATGAAGAATCTGACCAGACAGCTGAGGAGGATCCTGCCAATTCTAGATCAGCACCCCGTCCCACCAATCTTCAGAAAACACGTGAAGAATTATTACACAAGGAGACGAGAGACTTCCTGAGCTCAGCGTCTGAGTTGATACGCCAGGACACCATCTGCAAACTCCGTTATGGCAGCATGGCAGACTTCGAGCGCACTAACAATATGGTGAAGATCCAGCATCTACAAGCCGAAATCGACAAGGTCTGGGCTCCATTCAATGCTGGTGAAACCACTCAGCTACCTCCCGTTCTGTACCACAGTCCCTGGTCTAGCCGTCCCTCTCCCAACAGTCCTGCACTGGGTGCAAACACTTGTAATTCCTTGGATATACAGAGGAATTACACAAGACTTACACTAGTACACTCAATATGTAAGTCCACTTGACTTACTGAAGTATTACCAAAGACCACTGTGAGACTTCATGCCTTACAATAGTCATATATAATTGTTCTATTTTTCTTGGTCTCTGGTAATACTTCAGTAAGTCAAGTGGACTTACATATTGAGTGTACCAGTGTAAGTCTTATGTAATTCCTCTGTATATCCAAGGAATTACAAGTGTTTGCATCCAGTGCTGACACTTCCCTTGGCACTTCCTCTGTCTCGGACAGCGCCACCACCACCACCTCCAATGCTGCCGCTATCAACATCTCCAGATCGTCTTCAAGTGACAGATCGTCCACTGTGGTAGATCCCGTGTTCTTGGATGGTCCCAACTTGTCATCTAAGGATATTGAAGGTCATACTAGCTTAGAACAGACAGGAGATGAAGACTCGGCCCATTCAATCCCTCTCTCCCCAACAATGCCTTCAGAATGTCATTCTGGCATTGATGTATCAAATGCTAGTGGTGTTGTCTCCATGGGTACTGGTCAGCTTGATATTTCTGATGACGTCAGTCCGGAGATAATGGAATTGCTATCTGGCGTCCCCCACTGGTTGCGTTCTGCATTCCTCGCATTCTCCAGTATTAAGGATCTGAAGGAATGCCTTGAGTGGATGCATGGCCTTGAGGAATGGATCGAGATTGAGCGGAAATTTGGGTTTCAGAATCCAAAGGGACCCCGAGCATTTTTCTCAGATGCTAACCGGCCAAAGCTGATTGGATGGTGGAGTGGTATTGGGAAGACAATCTGGAGTGAACCCCCTAAGGACATGGAATCGCTGGAGGCATTTGAGGGTATTTGGTGGTCATGGTGGTCGATTATCAATCCCGACTGGCGCACTCATGATTCTTTGGGGAGATTGGTGCATGACCAGTTAGAGAGGAAGATCAAGGATAGATGGGAAGCAATTAAGCGTCCAGGCCAATGTGGTCTGCTCACCGTGTTTTTGTGTCTTTTTTACTGGTTCCAGGTGCAGAAAACTCTGGAACAGCGGAGAGCCTGGGACAACGCCCTCAAAGATGTGGTTTGGGTCTTGGAATGCTTGAATGGGAGTATGAGGTATGTGATTATTGGTTCTCGCTTGTATCCGTATTGAATTACTTATATTTGTAGGCACAAACCTGGGTCTAAGTGTCCTGCTAGTGAGCCGGTTGATGGAGAGCCCCCTGCACGTGCCACGAGGTCCCGCAACGCAGTTTAGGCATGTATATTGCCCTATCCACAGGTATTATGTCGCGCCATGTCACTATCTATCTCACCCCTTCACCATATTCAGTACTCATATGTTTCTAGTTATGCTATCCTACCCCTATCTATCCCATCCCACTGTAATATATTCTTGACTTATCCTATCCTACCCCTATCTATCCTAGTTGTATTATATTCCCTATTCATCCTATCCTACCTAGCTATCCCATCCCGCCGTGTTTCATATTCTATTGCATTTAGTTGTAAAGTTCTGCTAAATTTAATATGCGTGATGCACCTTCCAGTCTCTTTGGGCCAAAGACCTGATTTAGTGTTGCACGTGGCTCGACTCGACTCTGGCTAAGCTGGTAGCCAAGCCGATGTATAGCCAAGCTGAGTCAAATAAACATTGAGCCGGCTGTATGTGACTCGGCTCTGACTCGCTTTGCAGCTTAAAATGGAGAGCTCCCATACAAAACGGTGAATACAATCTCTTTTAGGCAACGACCCAAAGTCTAGAGTGGTGAAGTAATACAATGAAATATGAATAGTCATTCAATCTAGCTATAGAAAATTATTTGAATGACTGTATTGAAACGAAATTGTCAACTCCATTCAGCTCAAGCCAAAGCCAATGAGCTGTTTACGGCTCGAAGCCAAGCCACAGCTATGACATGATCAAGCCGTTAATAGCCGAGCTGGAGTGAGCCAGAGTCGAGCCGGTGCAACACTAACCTGATTCATACGTTGCATATTTTGTTCATACAACACATGATAAATGTCATATATGCCAACTGAAAATATAATGTGTAGTGACAAAGGATGACAGACAATGCATGGTATATGCCCTAGGGATCTAAAAACCTACAATGCATAGTACATCTATGCATGGTATATGTATGCCCTGAGGAGCTGAGTTCATACAATGCATAGTAAATCTTTGAACACATACAATGCATGGTGTGGATCCGATGTATGCCCTGGTTAAAACCATACAATGCATAGTATATGCCCTGGGGACCTGAAAACATACAATGCAAGGTATGGACCCTATGTAGTATAAGTATACTACACATGTTATATGCAAACATATACAATGCATAGTATTTATATGCCTGAAGACATACAATGCATGGTATTTTCCCTGGGGACTTGAACACATACAATGCATGGTATATGCATACTGAAACTAAACATATACAATGCATAGTATATCTATGCCTGAAGACAAACAATGCATGGTATATGCCCGGGGGACTTGAACACATACAATGCATAGTGTATAGAGGGGACCTAAGCATATGCAATGCGTTGTATATCTATGCTTGAAGACAAACAATGCATGGTGTGGATCCTATGTATGCCCCACATGGTATATGCATACTGAAACTAAACATATACAATGCATAGTATATCTATGCCACACATACAATGCATGGTGTGGATCCTATGTATGCCACACATGGTATGTGCATACTGGAACTAAACATATACAATGCATAGTGTATTTATGCCTGAACTCATACAATGCATAGTATTTATATGCCTGAAGACAAACAATCCATGGTATTTGCCCTGGGGACCTGAACACATACAATGCATAGTGTACAGATGCCTAGACACAGACAATGCATGATATAGGCCCTATGTAGTAGAAGTATACAACACATGGTATATGCATACTGAAATGATACTATGCATGGTATATGCACAATCAGAGCATACACAGACCAAGTACTACTAACTACGCATTGTGTTGTGTGGATACTGCCTATATACTATGTGTAGTAGCTACAACTACTGGTGACGAGAGGGACAAGCCAGTGCTGGAGATGCTGAAGGGTTGGGAGGATACTCTGGAGATGTGTTATACCCGACTCAAAACTATCTCAACTCCTCTCCATGAAGCTATTCGCATTGCTTCAGAATTGAGGAGGAGTTGGTTGATGATGATTGCAATACTGGACTACGACGAGAAATTTTTCCCCAGGATGCGTGGAGTTCTGCCTTCCTCAACATCCCCTCCCAGTTGCAGCGAGTTCCTTATGGGTGCCTTCGTTTGGGACGATGCCACCGCGTTACAGTTCTTCAAGGTTGGCCTGCCTTTCTTCTACGTCAGGCACTACAGTGACTTTGATTGTCAAAACATCATTGAAGTCAAGGCCTTTCAGAAGTCGTCAGTTTGGAAGGAGGCTGCAGATCTGCCCTACCCCGTCATTTACTCAGGACAGGCAGGCTCTGACGACAAGTTTGCTGTGATCTACAAAGCTTCTGTGGAATGTCTTTCCGTCAACAGCCCTTTTGTCAATATGCACCTGCCAGGACAATATCACTCGTCATATCAACTTGGCAACCAAGTATTCTCGTCAGTGCAGTCCAGGATGGTGGGTCCATCAACCCTGCAGGTCGCATCCTCCACAGGTCCCATTCGGAACTCTACTTCGTTCACCTCCTCCAAGACCCCGTACCGATGACCCACCCACACTGAAGAGAAGCAGAAGAAAAATTGTGAGTTTGCTATTGTCTTGCTTCTATTTCCAAGATCTAACTCTCTTCTCAGCCCCTCAACAGCATCGAGACCTTTTTGCAGACCTTCCTTCTGATCATCCCTTTGTTCCCATCCTTCCAAAGGCATGGGCTGGAGTGAAAAAGGTCATTGATCAGTCTCAAAGACCATCTGGCCTTAACCTCAAGTTGTCAACCATAGTCCCTGATCCGGCCCTCTTCTTCGGCTCTGACCATACACGCATGATGTCCTACCTCACCCAATGGAATCATGTCCGACCTGTTTGGCTTCAGTATTGTCGTTCGGCTACTCCAGGGGTTGTGGAGAATGGAGTGTGGAGAAAAGTTTTGGGTCAGCAATGCTTCACAGGCAACAAGGAGGGAGAGATCATGAAACCTGGCGGTCGACAGCAAAGGGACACAAATGAGGCAACCAATTTACTCCAGGACATCTTCCACCAATACTCCCCTGGAACCCCAATCAAACTGTCTTCTCCTACCAGTCTATCCATATGCGAAGGGCATACACTCATCCGGGAGCTTTCCCTCATCAACTTTCGCTACCAATTACTGGCATTGGATAGTCTGGTGGACACCATGCAGCCAAGGACAGGGACTCAAGCGCAGCTCACCTCACAATGGCGTCCGCAACCTACATTTGGCGTCGGGAGGAGCTGCTAGGACAAGTGTTTGAAGGTGGCGATGTGTTCACTCTGGCAGGTGCTAGCAACCTTGGCATCTTTTTGTCTCATTGGCCATCGAGATTGGAAGCCTTGCATGCATTCCAGACAATTATGGATACCTGGCCTGGAAGCAAACCGTCTATTTGGAGCCGAGGCTCAGATGCTAATATGAGACGGATGCAACTCGCCGGTGAGGAATGGGAGCGAGCCCTTACAGTATTCTACGTACAAACATACTATAATCAGTTTACCCACCCCTGTAATGCCAATGACTATAAGCAGTAACTTTACATGACTGATGTATATCTAGCCGTTCTCACCTATCTTGTCAACTGTAGTATTTTGTAGTATTTCGTTGTAGCATAGTATGTACAATGCATGGACTTCAAATTTTCCTGAATGTGACATATGCGTGACCAAATGTGACATGTGTGACCAAATATGACGCAGCTCTAATTGTGATGCGTCTTGACTCTGCTTTCTACCTCGACCTCTCCTCCCTCAGTCGGTCCTTCCCCTACTGTATTGCTGCCCGTCCGTCCTTTGCTACGACTATAGTCGTTAGCGCTGCTTTAGCTGAGCTAGAGTATCCTGCTGACTGAGTCAGCCTCCACTTGCACCTCTCAGAAACGCAAAATAGCTGCCAACCCTGTGGGTCTGCAAGCGGCTTAACTGTGTTCGTCTGAGAGGCTATGGTGGTACCCATCCATCACTATCGGCTCTACCCCTCAAGACCAAACGTGATTATTTGTTATTGTCCTGCTCTACGGGACCTACCCTTTGTGTCTCTCCATCGTGAGCTCCTGTTTCAACCGTCTTTTCATAAGCTCTTAAATTGACACTCGTTCCCCAGTCTACGTGTTTGTCTCGGGAATGCACGTCTTCAATCACCTCTGTACAAGATGTTCAGTCGTAAAAAGCAATTACTCAAGAGCCAAGGGGCAATGATTGCCAGATTCCAACAACAACGTCTGTCTCTGCCAGGTGGAGAAAGGAGAGGAAAGGAAAGGAAAGGAGAAGGCCTTGGAAGAGCAGGCCAAGCAGGAAATTGAAGAGCCTTTAGTGGACGACGAAGATGACGGGCTACCATGGAGAGTCTGTCCAAGGGCCGACTTCACAGCAGATGGATGAGTTTATTGAAGAAAGTAAGCGAGAGAGCTTCATCTGTTCCGATTTGGGGGTGATATTCCTGGTCCGAGTCTGAGGTGATTCACCCAGACTCCTCTGTGATAGCCCTTGTCCCAGCCCCAGCTGGGCACCTCCCAATCCCCACCCTACATCGACACAGCGTGCTCCAACCCCGACTCAGTATCCTCCCACAACGACTCATCCTCCAGCGACGACTCAGCATCTTCCAATGTGATCCAACATTGACAAAGCATGCTCCAACCCCGACTCAGCATCCTCACACAGCGACTCATCCTCCAACGCAACGCGGTATTTCCCTTTTCTTTGGCTTTTTTGTGCTTTCGGAAGTTGACCAAGGTTGACCAGGATTTCTTGGACTTCTTCGCCGCTGTTGGCCTGTTTTCTGCGCGGGAGGTTGACCAAGGCTTGACCAAGGTTGACCAGGGCTTCTGGGACTTTTTCTCTTTCTTCGTCTTGTTTTCTGTGCGGGAGGTTGACCAAGGTTGACCAGGGCTTTATTCAAATTTCCTTTGCTGTCGTTTCCATTTTTCTCCGGAGGTTGACCAGGACTTCTTGTACTTTTTCACTGTTGTCGTCTTGTTCTCTGCGCGGGAGGTTGACCAAGGTTGACCAGGGCTTTATTCAAACTTCCTTTGCTGTCGTTTCCATTTTTACCCCGGAGGTTGACCAGGACTTCTTGTACTTTTTCACCATTGTCATCTTGTTCTCTGCGCAGGAGGTTGACCAATGTTGACCAACGTTGACCGAGTGTTCTATGCATGTATCTTGTTGTTCTGGACTTTAAAACAGCCTGTATTATAGCAATTTACGATGTACAATAGAAGTTGACCAGGATCTTTGGTTGAGACCAAACCTGGTCAACCCTAAGATCATCCGCGATTCATATCACTGGGGGCAAGCTCATGGGAAGCAGAGGTCTGGCTCCCGCATGGGAAGCAGACCAAGACTTCACCATCACACCAGCCGGTAATCAAACAAGTAGATCCAAACTTAGGATACTCTTAGGATACTCAAGATGTACTTAGATTCCAATAATAGAAACTAACCAATGCCTAGCAACGGATTTTGAGATCCAAGATAGTTTTCTTTCAAAGAATACAATGGTAAAAGAATACAAACGCGAGATATATATGTATGTACAACAACAATGAAAGCAAGCGTCGACAGCTAAAACAGGAAAGACAAAGGAACAACTTTAGGGAACTATCAAATGCGTGCAAGTCCTCTCGTCTCGACGAGAGGACTTCCCACCACATTTCACTCAAACGAACGGAAAACATCGATTCGAGATAATACCTTAGTTCCGACTAACAACCTTTGCGACACCAACCAAAACTATCCCCTATGTCCTCCTGTGGCTTGGATCCCGGAACGTCACATGTGACCGTAACTCGTGACGTGTTAGTGACTTGTGACATGATGCAATTAAATCAGCAAAGTCGCGAATAAAAATCTGATAAAATCCAGAAAAAATCCTGATCGCCGCAGGCTGCCCCTCAAAGACAATGACACAATCGGTAAGGTAGGTGGCCATGATGAAATTGTGCTCGATAACGGATGCAGTCCTTTTTTGGCATGACGAATGGAATTGCAGGTGAAGACAGTAGCTCACCATTTGATGACCTTGCTAGCTGTATTGGAATATGTATGATCGACATTCAGAATCACGAAAGTACTTGAGGATCTCTTGCCAACCGGGAGGGTCCTGTAAACAATATTGATGTAGCTTTTCAGGAAAAGAGAAACAGGCAGCATACCTCGTAACAACTGAGGCTTTAATTTTCCAGCCAGAATCCTGAGTGCGGTACTTTGTACAAGCCAGGAGAAATGATTAATGAGGAAATCAGACCAATAGCCTTGGCGGTCTCCATAAGTTCTTGATTTTCAAAGGGTATAAAAGCAAAGAAAGGCTAAGGTAAGTGGTTTGATTATCCTTTCAAAAAATATACAGGAAGGGGACAAAAGTTGGGGAGAGAAAGGACATCCAAGTTGACACCATCCAGCTCACAACCTAAGCCAACCTCCAAGTCAAGTTTATCCCGCTCGCAACCAAAACTGAACTCCAGCTCGCTTGAGAGTCGTACCTTTACAGTATTATTCATACTTTCCCACAGGCTCACTACAAAAGGCTTCTCCTCTCTTTTCGTAGAGGACTCTTCTCTTACATCGCCTATAACCGTCTTGTACGTACCAGTGGTAATAAAAGTCCTGTCTTGCGTATTGAAGCCCTAGGCACCGAGAGACCCTAGTTACAGTACGCCTACATCTTGCAAAGACCTATCAAGGAACGATGGTTGTCCAACCGTCAACGAGTCGAACTTTCAAACTCTCGTTCTTTCTAATCATCAGAGTCACTATCCCGTCACAATGATACGGCCATAACACGATCATCTGCACAGGCAGCTTGAAGAGGACGTGACCTACAGCTTAGTCCTGATTGCCATGGAGTATTCGAAAGTAGGCTAGCACAGAGAAAAAGAAGAGGGATTGGAGGTATTTATTGTGGGAAGACGTAGACGCAAAGAGCGACTAGCAACTGCGCAAGCTACAGTCTGTAGGACATGTTAGTTGAAGGAGAAGTACGGAATAAAAGACCGTTTCACCTCCAATATTCCGCCGCTAGACCCTAGAGGCTAGAGCATGGCAGACAGCCCGATATCCAGTCAGAGAAGTCATATCGAGGCTTTTAACGGGTATTGGAACCCATTATAAGCTCTTTCAGTAGGTTCTGGACCATTTTCGGGGGATATTCCCCAGAAACATTGACGAAAATGGAGTTGGATGAGAGTAACGAGGACGACTAGATGTGGGTGGTGGTGGTCGATGTGAAGAACACGTCAGATCATCGCGTCTGAACTAGGTTAAATCTCTCTAATATGGAAGCCTATGTCATATATATAGTGATGATAGTGGCAAGGGGTACACCGATTATTCGTTCACTGAGGAGTTCAAGGGTTCAAAATACTAGCGTTTAGATATTTTAGATAGATAGATAGGGAATCTAATACGTACTTTCCTACTAATTAGCTATAAAAATCTCAAAGCTGAAGATATTTACGGATAGATAAACGACGTTCATCAGTCAGACATCGGTTGACACGACCAGCTCTCTGGTTTCGTGCTATCCCCCACCCCATCATATATGTTCCTCAAAGGGAACTTACAATGCTTCCTAGAAAGTTCAACCCCGAGACTATTCGTATCATTCACAAACTTTGTCCCTTCAATCGTCTCCGGAGCCGTCCCCTCTTCAACCCATCTAACAGCAGCCATCAAGACGTTCTTCTCCGGATCTGTATAGTCACTTCCAGGAGAAGTATCACCAAACAGCCCTTGTCCAACATTCCAAGCTCCAGGGCCGGTGAAACAGTGGACCATACCACTAATACGGAAAAGTCGATAAAAGTCGTCCATCCGAGAAGTTGACAGGTCCATAGTACTCGAAACGTGGTCGTAGTAAATCTCCGAACTTTCGGGGGATATTAAGGAATCGGCTTGGCCGTGGTACGAAAGGAGTTTGCCTCCCCGATTTTTAAATGCAGAGATGTCTCCTTTGAAGGTAGAGATGTTGAAGGGATCTTGGGCGATAGATTTTTTCCAGTCGGATGGTCCGAGGGTTTTGACGTCGAGGTTGGGGTCACTGTTGATCACGAATTTGAACCACTCCTATATGATTTTAAACGGGGAATCTTCAGATGAGGAGCCAGAGATTGAATCAGCTGGAATATCGAACTTACAACGCTGAATGTAATCACATCTCCTGCCAACACCATACTTAACGCCTCTGCAATTTCCGAACCAGGGACAAGACGAGGATAGATGAACTCATCTCCAATGAAGAAAGGGCTGAACACTTTCCTCACTGTATCGGCTTGTTCTGGCGTGATACAACTCGTTGAATTCGAATCCCTCGAACAAACAATATCCGGACTTGGGGCGTAATTGCACAAATGAGGATCCTCGATTACCCCATCGTCCACTCCATCGATGGTATCGCATTGCTTCAAAATATCTGGATGGACGATGTTGACCCAGGCTTCCGCGGTCAGGAAAGAGGGTGCGTCTGGAGTTCCGGTAAGGCTGAAAATGTAACTAAAGTCGTCCATGAGCTTGTTCCATTCGGTCGCTGCGGCACCGGCGACGACGCCATCGAAGTCTTCGGGGAAGTCTTGGATAGATTTAAGGCCTTGGCGACCGCCTGTAAAATGTGTGTCAATGGATCAGTATAGCAGACAACGGCCACCTACCTGTAGAACATCCAAGAAAGTATGATTTCGTGTGTTCATAACCGTAGAATGTCTTAGTTATCTCTTTCCCAACAACCACACCGGTGTGGACACTGTTTCGAATATTCGTTCAGTCAAATTATCGTTCTGGAGTAGGAAGAGATTTACTGACGAGCGATAAGCAAAGTCCTCAACAACGTCAGAATTGTTTAGGAACGATCGCCCAGAAAAGCCATCATGCCCATTGTTGGCACCGACAGCCGCGAAACCCAAAGCAGAGGCGTATGCAATATCAGGGAACTGGATACCTGTGCGCCACATTATCATTAGTATATCTCAAGGACGCAAGGATCGCTCTGAACCCACATCCTCCAATCCCTCCATTCCCCGTACTCAAAAACCTCCCGGTCCAATTCCTAGGAAGCCAAGTTTCCATATGAATCCCCGACCGTTCAGAAGTCTGAACGTCTAGTGAAATCCGACAGACATCTGCTGGAACGACCAGAGATGCAGGAAGGAAAAGGGGTTCAACGTTAACTACGCATGAAGGATCACGGTCCGAGTTGGTGAACGTTATATTGGTTCCTTGGGTAACGAGCTCTGCGAAGTGGACTGTTACATTAGGAATGGAGTTGTTGAGCCGTGAAGCGATTGAAGAGCATTTCGAGTCGAAATCAGCCACACTGGCAGGGTATTGAACTGAGCTCGAGGTTGGGTGTCCAGTGACTAGGCCACTGCTGTAGCTCGTGAAAGACGTCGAGAGACTCGCTGCCAACAGTAGTAGTGGCACTGGGATGCGCGACGACTTGCAGGAAAACATGGAAGGTTCAGGTTTTCTTTGAGCACTTCGAGTTGGGGTGCAGTGACTTTATACCTATTACCCTGCAGATTTTGCCAGTCGCGACAAAGTGCGCCCAAAAGACGCTTACCAGTATGCGGACCCCACAGTCTTCGCCGTACATGGGAAAGATCAATATTGAAAAAATGAACTAAAAAGATTGGCGAGCAGCATGAGAAAGTAAATTTTAACCCAGAGCCATATCATGGTGGAGGCGTAGGTAGGCTTAGCTCATGTCCAATAAATTCGGCCCGTATACATAAGCCAACGTTCATATAATCAGGGTGTCCAGAGACTCATGCGTCAGTGTGCGAGTCAGAGTCAGAGTCACCGAGTCAGTGCTTGAGTCACTACCAAACTTGAGTCAGACCAGGTCGGCCCTGAGGTAAGGGTCAGGGAACCGACGCGCCTTGACTTTACCCACCCCAAACTCCGACGACCGAAGAAAGGAGAGGTACTCCCTGAGGGAGTATCCAACCGAGCCGGTTGTGCCGATCTAGGTTTAAATTTTTATCTATCCTCAGCAAAAATGTGATAATTCAGAGGTTTCTAGGATCCAGAGTCCAAGTCTCTGATTTCCTGAAACTTCAAAGGGAGGAAGACAACAGAAAGCGTAATTTGCATGAACCCAACAAACTTTTTTGTTTTTGATGTCAACCGCCCGGTCCGTGGAGGGGTCTATATTCGCGATCCAGGATATCGCACTACTCTTGGAAATCTCCGGATGATGTCACTTCGTTCTGTCGCCTGCGTTTCCCAGAAAACATGGAAGGTTCAGGTTCAACTTCTGTGAGCACTAAGTTGTAATGGAGGGAATCTATCAGCTGCAGATTTTGATTACTGATCTTCACTAGTGTTCAGGACAAGCCACGCCCCTTGTGTAACTCCGGTTCTCTCAGTGCCTAAGGCCTCAATACGCAAGACAGGGCTTTTAGATTACCACTGGTACGTATAAGACAGGTAAGGCGAGGTAAGAGAAAGAGTTCTCGCCACAGAAGTACTAAAGTTGCTTATATATCTAAGAAGGTGAGAAAGTATTAACTAATACTACTTAATATGGTAACAACCGTTACATTCTCCCCGGCTAGAACGAAGCGTATGCGAAGAAAACAAAGCAAAGGATGAGTGGAGATTGGTGTTTGAATAATTATGGGATTCATGGAAGTAAAGTATCACTGAGAATGAATGAAGATTAAGAATTTTTGACATACGAGGACCCACTCCAACCCTCAAGTCCAGTCCCTCGGGACCATCGTGACAAGGTCAGCTCGCCTCCAAGTACCGCATATTCCAACCCAAGTCTAAGTAGACCCTTGCGTGGATTGATTGTCAATCACCGAGCCCGTATCAATGTTCATATTGGCGAGCCCGCTTACAGCGGTATCAGGGAGATTGTGTGGCGCATAAGTGAGCTTGGGTAGCTCGTAATCAAGACTAAAAAGTTTGGGGTGACCGCCGGCGTTCTTCCAGTGATTGAGAACGGCAATGCGACGACGATGCTCAGAGATGTGACTGATATCCCAGTGACTTGGAAATTGGTAAGTGTCGTTTACTGGGATAGGCAGTGGATGGAAAAGAAGTCGGTTTTGCGCGTGGACAAAGATCTGGGCATATTTAAAACGCATATGCTCAGGGAAAGTAGGGTTGCGACACACATCTAGGCAATATTGTAGTGCCCAGACATTGTATCGGTCAGCTTCATCCGTGGTAATGCCGCAATTATTGGCGAGGTAAACAGCGAGTGATCGGGTACTCTTCACAGCCTCCCGAGTGCATCGGGAGATGGATCGGGTGGGGTTGATATCGACTGAATCTTTCGTTAGAATCTCTCGGTAGAGCCCAGGGATGGCGAGAAGGGTGACGAGATGGGTACGGAACTCCGGGACAGAGCTTCTATCCGTGGACGGGACAAGGGGAGAAAGGGAGTAGTATAGGATAAAGGCGTCGATAGTGGGCATGTAAGCAAAGCCAGTACTGCCATTAATGGCCATGCGGACTCCAAGATGCCTTTTTGAATCGAAATGAACGAATATGGCCTCTGCCCATTCAACACGAGGTGAATCAGGCTTGGGTGCATTGTGGATAGAGGGAATATTTGTGGGGTGGCTGCCCCAGTGTTCTGGGGAGTCAGTTTCATTGCGGTAAAAGTCATTGTATGAGAGGTAGACTGGGAACGAAGCCCAATCTGGTTCAAGCGAGGTTGAGAGGCACTCCAGAGCAACTCCGGATAGCTCAGGAACAATGGAGGGAGCAATGGTGTGAAGATGCTTAAGTAACGTGGCTAACCAGCATAAGAATGCGACGTTGTACAAAACATCGAATGCTCCTGTGGCTTGGGACTGGATGATTAATTGATTTAGATCATCGGAAGTCATAGGGAAGGTCTGAGCTCCTGCAGGAGTGCCTGTGAGGGAGCGAGGATTAGGGAATTTATTTTGTCGAAGAAGTTTGAACATATGGCGTGGGATCTCGAAACCGCCGGTGTTAAGGTTGAAGTTGAGATCTTGGAGCTGGTGGCGTGGGTATCCGGCCCGGTTACGATTATACTCAATAAGAATGTAATCATAGTGAGGGTTAATGCGGGCTGTGGCATCTAGAATGTCAAATCCGATGAGGGGAATGGTTATTTTGACATCTTGATTAGGTTTCGAAGTGACCAGACGCTTGGAAGGTGGGGCTGAAGTGGTTTCCGCCAGCTCAACGTCAGGTGTTTTGCGTTTGGATCCAGAAGTAGGATGGATAGGGGGAGTTGGAGAAGGGGATGCCTTGGATTTTTCGAAGTTGTTAACGCGTTTTTGGAGCGTTTCGATGGTCTTCCGCGCCTCATTCCGTTCGTTGCGAAGCCTCTCATTCTCTTCCTGAAGTCCTTTGCTACGCTCCTCAGCCTCTTTCAATTTCATCTTGAATTCCAATCAATATTCCTCCATTAGGTCACCTCTAGCTTTCAGGAAGGAGCTGTTACGAAGACCAAGGGCTAGACATGCATGCTCAACAGGATTGAGGCATGGGGACTGATCGTGATGGGCATGTACAACCAGTCCTAAACCCGGCATGGGTGTCCATGAGCCACTGGGAAGGTTGATACCGAGCGTTTGCGTGAAGTTGTGATAATGCATAGGAGTATTGGGGTTTATGGAAGATGTAGAAGTTGGCTGGGTGGCAGGAGGTAAATTGCTATCATCCAACTGCATCGCATTTCTATTAAAAAATGGAAGTTGCTGGAGGCTCTCCCCCTCTAAAGACGGAGAGTGAGACTCGGAAGTGAATAAAATGGATTTTTGTGCCGTACCTATGCCCATGGGTCCAATCAACTCGTTAAGGACAGGCGGACTCTGGTGCAACAGGTGCAGATCCATTGTGGCGTTAGCCGTAAAGTCAGGAGAAGGGTTCATTGCGCGAAGATCTCGTGTAGAGGTAGTCAGATGGTGATGGAGAAGGACTCAAAAGTGGGTGTGCCCCACGACGTGTGCAGGTATAAATTTATAGGTGCTCGGCTGGCGAGTCAGAAAAACCTCTAAATGGTTTGACAGCCTTCTCAATCCCTATTGAATGGATAATTTGAAATTCCCTTTGGGCAATTCTTGCCATTTCGAGACACCGTGCAGGGCGAAGTACTCATCAATGGCTTTCAAACGGCTGACATTACTCCAGGGTTCATGAGTGATATCACCGAGAGACCACCAGACCTCAAATAGTACTTTGTTCTTTTCCCACTTATGGCCTCGAATCGACTCTACAAACTCTTCAGCGTTATCGGGTGCACCGAAATCGTAGGGTTCAACCTTAGACCTATTAGGGAATAGCAATTCATCGTTAGGATAGTATGGTTTCAATAAACTGACATGAAAGCGATCATGAATGCGCTTTTTATGTAGTTCTTGAGGTAAATCAATTTTGTAAGTTGATGATTTGGGATCCGCCTCAGCTATCACATAGGGGCCCACAAATTTTGGTAGTAGCTTTGTGGCTCGACCCTTAGGAAGTTTCAGGTTTTTAGTAGACAAGTAAACTTTGTCACCTTTTTTTAGCTCAGGTTCCGCAGTACGTCGTTTATTGGCTTTATGTGCTTGGAAAACACGGGACTCAATGATGGAATCATGAGCATCAAAGAGGCTCTGCATAGCTTGGACCCCATAGGCTCGAATCCCAGGAAGTGAAGTCTCCTTAGTACGAGGTTCAAATAACATTGAAGGTATGTAACCATAGTTTAATTCAAATGGTGCAAATCCGGTGGATTCGCCAATACTCGCGTTAATAGCAAACTCAACTATGGGGGCTTTGGTCAGCCAATCTTTTTGATCGGCTCGGACTGATACTCGGAAGATTTGCCCTACAGAACGATTTGCTCGTTCTGTGGCGCCATCGGTTTGAGGATGGAACGAGGTAGACATTAGAAGTCGGGCTCCCAATAATCTATGAACTTCCTTCCACCAAATTGAGGTGAACTTAGGGTCACGATCAGATACGATAGACGACGGTAACCCATGCAATCTAACGATTTCTTTTATGTAAATCAATGAAAGATCAGTAGCTGTATTAGTTGTATGGCACGGGATCAAGTGCACCATATTGGTGAGTCGGCAAATGATCACCCAAAGATAATTAAAACCCTTTACTTCAGGGAAGGGGCCAATAAAATCCATCCCGATCGATTCCCATGGACGGGTTGGAATAGGTAATGGGTGAAGTTTCCCTGAGGGTGCCTGATTGCTTGTTTTGGAGCGGTGGCAAAGCTCACAAGTTTTACAGAATTTTTCGGATTGTCCATAAATCCCTGGCCACCAGTACCATCTACGCAGGTAATCAGCGGTGCGCTGTGGTCCAAAATGGCCAACGATCTCATGTCCAGTTTCAAGAATCATTGTGCGTAATGATTTATCATTAAATTTAGTTTTTGGTACACAGAGAACGCGCTCCCCTGCTAGATTTGTTGTCCAGATTAACCCAGACTTCTTCTCATACACAAATCGCGGGTGGTCCTCTGGATGTTCGAGTATTTTCTTGAATAAAGGATCAGATTCGTACTGTGTACGTATTTCATTCAAAATTTCAGGATTAGATTCAAATTCAGTACGTGGATTTGGTCCCTTAGCTCGAGAGTCCATCAGCTTTGGATTAACTTTCGGAGGGGTTGTATATTCTGGCAAGTCTGGTTCTCTAGCTTTCTCAAGTTGCTCAGCTTCAAGATCTCGAGGTTCCTTCATTTCTTTAGCATCTCGGATTGCCTTAAACTGCTCAATCATTTCGAGTACTTCCTCTTTACGGCCTATCGGTAAGTCCTCGCATAATTTATCGATCCGGACGTCTGCATTAACGTACTCATTTGGCGAGTGCTTTTCATTCGGATCATCAGACTCATAGTATCTTGACAGGATGTCAGCCACACGATTGGTGATACCCTTCACATATGTGATGTCAAAATCAAAACGAGATAAGTATTCCATCCAACGCATCTGGCGGCTGGATAACTTTTTCTGCGTTTTGAAGAATTCAAGTGCTTGATGATCAGTTACAACGTGAATGGGATATCCAATAAGTTTATCCTCCCACTTCAAGAGTGCTTCGAGAATTGCTAATGTTTCCGTTTCAAAAACTCGATAGTTACGCTGCGCGTCGGTGAATTTTTTCGACATGAATCCCGCAGGGCGACACGTCTGCCAGGTAGGTCCTTGACCATACATGGCACCTATTCCCGATACTGACGCATCACAAATAACCCAGATCGGCTCAGGTTTGCTGGGATCAACTGGGCGTAGGATGGGGATTTTACAGCAAAGATCTTTAATGTTCTGGAAAGACACATCATGTATAGGTCGCCAGAAGAATGGCTGGGCATTTCGACTCATTTCGGATAATGGAGTAGTCCACGAGGATGCATCAGGTAGGAAGTGTTGTAAATAATTTACAAGTCCTAGGAATTTCTGAATGTCATTATAATTCCTGGGTTTTCTCCACTCTCGGATCCGTTCAAGCTTGTCAGAATCTGCATGAAGACCTTGATCATCAATTTTGTGGCCAAGGCAGTCCAGTACATCTGCGTACAGTTCTACCTTTGTCCATTTCAAGTAAAGTTGTTGCTCTCGGAGCCGTTCAAATACAAGTCTTAGGTGATATTCGTGTTCTTCAATGGTATTACTAAACACGAAGATATCATCTAGGTAGACGTGCATAAAGACTCCAATATACTCTCGAAAGATTGTATTCATCAAACGTTGAAAAGTTGAGGGTGCATTTGTATCCCCTTGCTGCATAGTATTACTTATGAATGTACCCATGGGCGTTGAGAAGGCTGTCTTCTCAACATCCTCAGGAATGATGCGTACTTGTTCGTAGGCATCAGATAAATCAATCTTTGAGCGGAAAGGGGCAGCCGCCACACGCATTCGGATGTTCTCCTGATCAGGCAACGGCGTTACATCCTTGATTGTATTGGCATTTCGCTCACGACAGTCCACGGTTGTCCGAAGTTTGCCATCTTTTTTAGGGATGCATAACATCGGTGCAGCTTGTGATACAGCTCTCGGTTCCCACCATTGAGCCCGGAGGTAACGATTAACTTTTTCAGCTAGCTGTCCTCTCAAGGAATCGGGACAGCGAGGCATGTAATAACGGTAGCGTTTATCAGGATCAATTAGGGGTATGGTATGATTCACTTCCCTCATTGGTGGGAGTTTCTCAGGCACCCCTCCTAATATATCAGAGCAATTTTCTTGCCACTGTTGACGAAGTCTAGGGATGTCTGCGGTGGTCAAAGGTGAGCTGGTGGTTCTCTCATTGAGTTCATTAATGTTTTCAAGGACAGTTCTCTTTTTGGTACGTGGAATTTCCGTGCGAGGATTTTGTGCACGCATGAATTCTTCAACGAGATCATCCACAGTGGTTGGATCTCGTCGAGTAACAGCATTATCAATCATGACCAAGAGGTCTTCAATTTGTAGGCTATCATTAGGGCCTAGGAGTACAGGTAAATGTCGATTCAAAGTATCTTTATTCTTTTCATTTTCTTCATCAGGTATACTCTCCACAAAAACCTTGGGTACGAAGGACTTCAGGTGCTGCTTGCCACCATGTAGTCAGTCCTTTTGTTTCTCAGGGTGTTTTGGTTTCGAAGTGAGTCTCCCTTTCGAGTCTGGAAGTATTACCACATTATGTTTAACTTCTTGTGGCTTATTTTTCGGAGGTCGTGGGATTATTTCCACTTCTTCGTTGTCTTTCAGGGCAATGTTATCCGATACTCGTTTTGCGGATCGACGTACGAGTTCAGCCAATTCCTCCCCTTCAGTGAGAGTAGGTACAACTGAACCTTTTATTTTAATTGTATCATCATTGAAGTCAAGTGAAATGCTGTGGCGTCGCATGAAAACGGTGCCCACCACAACATCGTAGCGATCAACATTCGCAATGTCAAAGTAATCTCGGCCTACGATAGTATCTTTAGCAGATGCTAGCGCATATTTGGTCGTGCAGCCCCAAGTGATGCGAGAACGGCTACCCTTAGTACCTAGTTGAAGGGTGACTGGGTTTTCTAGTCGGTATATTTTCATTTTTGCCACTCTAGCAAAATCAGGGCTGATCACATCTGCCGTGCTTCCACTATCAAATAGTGCGAAAGCCCTAAGACCATTCAGCTCAATCCATGCAGCTAGGCAACGCTTTTCTGCGTTGGTACGAACAGGTCGTTTGCCTACGTTCTGGGATTTTACTGGTTTAGCTTTTACAGATGCGGCAAATCCGCCATCGGGTTGCTCAGTAATTGAACGGAAATATTCCGTAAAGTTCAAACGAAGAAATTCTTCAGCGTTTTCAGGTTCGGATTCAGCAGATCCACAGCTCTCATACTGGGAATCAGTGTCTGATTCGAAATTTGAGTCCTCTCGGGCTGCGGCAAAACGATCCGCAGAGATTGTATAATCATCATTTTCACTGTCATAGTCTGTGCTCTCATACTCCTGCATGAACCCAATGCGTTCATCTGGGTCATCACTAGTGTATTGAGAGCCCCCATATGGGTTTAGTGGTTGATCATCATCAGACTCACTTTCCGAACTCGCAGTTTTATGTTCCCGTTCGTACTGAGCGAAGATCTCTTCATCATTTGGTAAGTTTTTATTTTCTGAGTCTTCTGGCTCAGTTTCCTCATGTTCAACAATACGCCAAAGGCGTTCATTGCCATCCTGATCAGTCATTTTGAATATTTTCCCAGTTTTGGGCGCATCCTTAGACTGGGATGATACCTTATTGACTCGGTTGTAATCAGGGTTGAAGGGGGGTCTAGGATTGTTATTATTATTATTATATTTCGGTTTATTATCATGCTTCCTATCCAAATCTTGTCTAGGAAAGCGGTCTCCTCGATCATCTCGGTATGGTCTCGAGTGTGGCTTCACACTGTAACGGCGACCTTCAACTTTCTGTAGCCGTTTGGGTGAACCATCTCGCTTTCTGTAGTAATCATTATGATTTCTGTGATTATTATTACAGTTACGTTCTCTAGATCGAGATCTGGAACGGGAACGTCTACGGCGAGCTCGTTCCAGCCGTTTGCGAGCCTCAATATAGTATTCTTGAGCTTTATCACTTTTTTCAAGTGCTAAGGCTGCCTCCATAATTTCATGTAATGATGAACTTTCAGCAGTAATATTATGAATTCTTGCCAGATCATTCGTCATACTTGGAGGGAGCAAAAGGATCAACCGTTTGCGGAAGTTATATGCATCGGGGGGAGTAGGTAAGGACTTGGCATATTTTTTCAAAGTCTCGAATAGGCCTTCTACTCCTCTCGAACGCGAATATCTCACCGATTCAAATCTATCAGCCACTTTAGTCATAGACGCCTCATGAATAAATCGTCTATACAATGCGGCTACAACTTGCATAAAGGTCCAGCGACCTTTGTTCGGATCAGAATGGTCAAAATCATCAGGTGTTTGCTCAGCAACATTAGTAATGAAGTGGCGAGCGGCACCTCTCACGAATGCAAAAAGTGTATTAGTTCTTAAAATATCAACTGAGGTGTGCACATATGCGTTCTTGGTTTTACTCCAGCGCACTTCGTTGCCACATAACCCAGCAGTGTTCATCCAGCGGACCAAATCTCTAAGCCAGCTTTCAAATACAGTATAATCATCTTCGCCATGGTATTCACCAGGCTTCGGGAGTGACTGAAGAAGTGTTTTTTGGACATTTGAGCTGTTCACAACTGGTTCACAATAGAGTTGTGATACTATTAAGTCCTCGAAAACCTTAAAGGCGGCTTTCAGCATATCGTTTTCAGATAACGGGGTAGGATCATAATTCCATGTCTTTTTATTAGTTAAAGTAGGGTCTACTGAAGTGTAGCGCACTCCTTTGCGTTGATCTCCAATATCTCCTCGTTCAGATGCCTTCTCAAAGTCTGTGGCATCATTACTAGAGGATTCATCAGAGTCACTGGGCGGGTTTCCTCCACTAGGGGGATCTCCGGCACCATTTCCCTTGCCGCGATTACGATGAGGAGGCTGTTCATCTTGGTGACGGCCCTTATCACCATTATTGTGGCCATCGTCAGTTTCACTGGAGCTATCATCCGAGGATTCACCACTAGGTTCATGCTTCGGTTGCTTATTAGTACCATAGTTTTGAGGTCTATGATGCAGGGTTGGATCTTTCTCGGAGAAAGGTTCAGGGTAGATGTTTCGAAGTTTCTGTATTTCTGTGTCCGAAATAGGATACAGTTTCTGTGTAAGTTGGGGGCGACTAGTATTATATACCACTTGATGTTCCTCATCAATGACAATGTCTTGGGAGTTTATATATGTGGTGCTATATTTTTCTAGGTCAAATTCACGTAAAGTTTGGAGAACATAACGTCGGCGAAGCTCCGTACGGTAACCACGGACTCGTGACTCTATTCTCTGGGATTCCTTTGAAGCGACAGAAGGAAGTGGTCGCTTCGTGTTTCGTTGGGGTTCGGACCATCCCTCTACGCGGTATGACCAGCTTCCTGCTGATGGTGATTGTTGGGACACTGAGTCATCAGGTCCCAACTCCTCAGCATTAATGCTAGACTCGACTGATGGTTTTTCCACTGGGGGTTGGTTCTTCCTTAAATTTAGTCTATGTAACGGCTGCTTTCCGAGACGGGCAGCAGCGCGGTCAGTTTCATTAAGTATGTCTGATGCACTCACAGACGGCGTTGAACCGTCAAAGAGGCTATTGTTGGATGAGGGTGTTGATAATATGATGTTATCATGCTTCGCCGTCTTTGATGAAGTCGTTCCCGACGATGCTTTTGGCTTAGACGCTTTATGCGTACTAGTAGATTTTGACTCAATAGAAGTAGGATTGACAGCATTCTTATTGAAAGAACTAAGTACACCCGAAAACTGGCCACCCTTCATAGGTTTGGGTGACAATCTAGGGATCTGACTCGACGTGGTCGTGTTCAACGGTGACGACGACGCCTGAGCATTAGGCTTAGGGTTTTGAGTGGAAGTAGGGGACATATGGTGTAGGATGCGGGGGGAGAAAGGAGATAGGGAGTAATGGTGGAAGGGAAGATCCTCGGAAGCCTTCTGGACTTGCTGTGAGGTTTTGCGGGTGTGTTTGGTGTACGTGGTGATGAGTGTCGATGGGGAACAGTGAATTGGGGGATTGTGGCAGTTGAAGACGGTGAAGAATTAAGAGTAGGGGTAACAGAGGTAAGACTGTTGCGTAAAAAAATGTGTAACTCCGGTTCTCTCAGTGCCTAAGGCCTCAATACGCAAGACAGGGCTTTTAGATTACCACTGGTACGTATAAGACAGGTAAGGCGAGGTAAGAGAAAGAGTTCTCGCCACAGAAGTACTAAAGTTGCTTATATATCTAAGAAGGTGAGAAAGTATTAACTAATACTACTTAATATGGTAACAACCGTTACACCTTGCGTCTCCTTGCGATCGTGTAATGCACCACTTCCCAGTCGCAACAAAGTGGAGACGAAAGATCCTTACCGGTAGTATTACCAGTCGTGACTCGTACATGATGGCAATCGTTTTTGACATTTTCCCTGTTCACATTGAGTTTAACGCCCTAAGGCCTGAGACCTGAAACCTGACGCTAATAAAAGATTCGTGAGCAGGATGAGAAAGCAAACCCGGGGTCCGGAGCCAAGTGAATAAATCCGAATCACCGCGTTTGAATTTGCGCTTGACTCCGAGGCAGGCCAAAAAAAAAAGATACGGTCACAAGCCGACTTTCATAACTGTTGACTGGGATAAAGTGCCATCTCTGCGCGTGGCAAGCTACGAGGCCCTCAGGATTGGGGAAGGAAGGAAGAAGGAAGACCAGGCGCACCCTGATGACGATGTCATGATGGTCTTGACCGTGACTTCAAATGAGCGCTTGCTGAGCGCCAACGAACAGGGGTGGGAGTTTGAACCCGACCCAAGTTAACTCGGCCTTTAAGAGGCCTCGTAATGACAAATGCCAACGAAGCAATACTAGATGATGGGGAATAGAAGGAACCTGGAACTTGAAGACGCGTTGGACTCAGAGGAAAACACAGGTGAGGAAAGGAAGCTCAGGTTGCACAGTAAGGAGATAGCATATTGTCGTGGCAGTAAGTTCTGGAGTATGCATCTATGTAAGTACAAATGTATCGATCTATATCAACTTAAATGAACGAGTGATAGCGAGATCATACTCGTTTTTTCCATTACCGTCCTTTCTGCGTGAAGAGTTTTCTCAAAGCTGCTATGTTATGTAGTATGTTTTTGTCGTGTTTATACACCTGCTGACCAGTGGATTGTCCAACTCATTCCAGGTTCTTTACGCTGACCCAAGCTATTTTCCAGGTGACGAATAAGAAGACACGGTATAGGGAGAAGCTCGTCCAAGCGAGGACGTAAAGGCTAGGTCGAATCCCGAAAGATGGAGTGAAGGAGAAGGGTGACGCGGTAACGTGACTGAGGCGCGTCGTAACTCGTGATGGGATCAAGGCTCGGAGTAGGCTCGGTAAGGCTCGAAGATCAGACAGAAGGCTCAGAATTATGGCTGGGGCTCGGCTCGGGCACAGGATATAGCCAGAGGGAAAAGAGAGATGAATTCGAATACACAACTTGTAGTACTTGTATCCGGATCTCTGTTCATGTCATCATTTATAGGTCATATTACCTGTACCCCAGAACTGTCGGATCGTCGACGAAAAGCGCTACCTGGCTCTCTCGTAAATTGTCCAGTACGACCGTGGTGTTGTGGCCATTTAGCTCGAGTAAGATCTGATAGACATATTCAGTCAAGGATACTAACGTTTCAGGATTTTCCTTACGGGATTGTATGTTGTATACTCAGGCCATTCGGGACCTTCATAGGATAAAAAATAATGAAAGCGAGGATATGAGGGATATTGCTTGAACTCACGATCAGAACCTGCAGCATCATTCGGATTCAACGTATCCGCGAATGAAATCCAGTAATCCATCATCATATCACTCAGTTTGGCTGCCGTTGGTGTTACTTCCGGGACTTCAGGTTGTTCTGAGATGATTCCAAACACGTAGTATACCTCCGAGGTGTGCGACACTTTCAGACAAAGTTGTATTAGTGAACTTGAAGATCGATCATTAACAGAGACGATGAAACAAATACATACCTCCCAATGATCCTGGAACAGGCGTTCCAACAACAAAGTCCCGCATCGGTACAGCATCCGGATCGGTGAATAGGTACGAGTAAGTCGAGATTCCAGCTGGGAGAAGCTGATTGTTGATGTGGTATCGGCGTTCGGAGTTATACACGTAATCCGTTGCTGCAGTACAATTTCAGTCTAAAGCAATGGTCAAGTAGTACGTAAGTTTCCTCACCAACAGCCGCAGTACGCTTGTATTGAGGATCCAGTCCAAAAGTCTCGTTTCCAGTGTCAAAGGGAGATCCTTTAGAAGGAATATTCGGATATAAAGCCAGAGTTTTGTTGAGAATCGACTCGAGTTTGTTCAACTGTGCCTCGCGTTCTGATTGTGTGGCGTTTGGAGGCGATGGGGGTGATCCAAGGATTGTGTCTTTTATCACTTGGTCGGTGTTCACACTCTGGTTTGTGGCTAGCGTGCCTAAAGGAAAACAATCAGAGATTAAATAATGAAAATCGGAGGTATATATATATACGCACCTTCATCCTTATTGGTACCAATCAAGACTGCTTCCACGACTTTCTTCTTGGGCATGAGTGTAGAGGGCATACCCGGAAGGTGTCTATCACCAAACGTAGGCGTCCACTCGCTTGCCTCCGCAAAACTGAAGAATATTCCAGCGTCATTGTACCCATTAATCAAATCAGCAGTGGTAAGGTTGCGGATGCATTCGATATCGCTGAGGGATGAATTGACGCAATTAGGTAGAGCGGACATGAAATTATTCCATGTTTCGTTTGCAGCTGGGGACTGAGGAATAACATCTGGTATCCTCGCCGTTGATTCTATGATCTGCAGGGCGATGTGAATATAAAGTAAGTGTGCCGAACAGACAGATGAAGCTCACCACACCCCTCGCTAGGCCCTCAATTTCACCGTTCAGGATGAGTAACTCAAGCGCACGAGCCCCAGAACTCTCCCCGAAGACCGTGACCTGCAAATCCTCCAATAGTAATCCAAAGACAATCCGTAGCAGCTGTCTAACGTACCTTGGATGGATCTCCACCAAACGATGCTATATTCTCTTGAACCCACTGCAATGCTGCAACGTTGTCTTGTAGACCAAGGTTCAGGATGTGAGAACCCGCTTCAGCGTCTCGAAAAACTTCTTCTCCTCGCGGGAAGCCAAGTGGTCCCAGGCGATAATTGACAGTGACGAGAATTGTCGGTGTGCCCTTGTGATATGTCCAGAATGAGTTATTTAGTTGTCAGCTCATAGTTAATTATACGTACCCTGGACACACTACGATTGACAAGTGGCGTTCCATCGTACCTCGAAGAAGACCCTACGATGAAACCACCTCCGTAAACCCAGACCATCACCGGAAGGCTTTTGTCAGAGCTGATATTCGAAGGCCGAAAGATGTTCAAGCTTAGGCAGTCTTCGGACAGTTGTTCAGGAGGAAGCTTAGTTTGAACGCATGATGGGCCAAACTGAGTTGCATTAAATGTCGCTTGCTGCCCAGACGAGAACATTTTGGGTACTGGTGGCTTTAGCCGGAGATCAGCGACTGGGGGCTCTGCAAACGGGATACCTGGACACGAATTAATGATGGAAATAGAGCGAACACTTAAGAACCAGCTTCGTACCTCCGAAGAACTCGACATTATCAGATGTGCGTCGTCCGGTGAATGTAACATCCCCGATTACTGCAGTGGGAGCCGAGCCAGTGACCAAGAAAGGTAGCTCGAAGGCAAGAAGAAGTAAAGGCAATCGCATCTCCTGTCTGTCTGAGGTAGTGAAATGATGGATAGAAAGTGCTGTTCATGCCTGGTTTTATACTGGATGTCGATACTTACACGGTTCGTAATATACTATTGGTTATCTAATTTGTCAGTACTAGCAAGTTGACTCGAGGATATGTATTAGATAGTGTAAGCTACTTAAATGGAGCAATTGTACTTTGGACTCAATAGTCCTTATATCGTTCTCGGATTGCCACTGAGCCACTCCGTGCTCTTCGTGGCTCCTTGCCTGCAAGTTAACGCTTCCTCTGGCAGAACCTCCAGGGTGTTCATTATTTTGTACCTTGTTTATTAGTTTGATTTTCGCGTATTACAGAAAGCCTTGAGAGGAGGCCGTACTTTGATACATCTTATTATTATCTATGTCTGCATGATATCTTAATCCTGCGGCGTATTCAACGCGCTCAAGAGATCCTAATTTTCTCGGTGATGATCTCCATATTGACCTATTGGGATCTCGTTCCCAGACGACAACGGCTAGTAGGTTGACTCAGACAACCTTGAATGCTTTTCACAGGGACTCGTCTCATACCTTTTGAACTCAGACAACTTTGAATTCTTTTCGCGGGGACCCGTCTCAAAACTTTTGAATTCTTCTCCACAGTGACTCGATTCGGAGTGTTAGCCGCTTCTAGAGGATCAGCAACTATCACACAAGTGAGTGGGATGAAAAATCAACGGTGAATGGAGTGTACTGGTCATCCTCCAAGATCTCAATTGTGCTAATATGTAACCAAATCCGAAGGTGACCGTGAGCTCGAAGATGAAAAAATCGAAGTGAAAGCAAAAGAGGAAGTGGCGCGCGGTCACTTCAGAAGCAAACGTAAGCAACAAGCGAGTTCCGAAGAAGACCGATACATACTTCCACACGGGTCAAGGATTTGCGTTAGGATGCCCGATACTAATATTAATCGGCATCGTAACACTTCAGGGTCCAACGTCTGACGAGCATTAGACGAGCATTTTATGGTGAGCTATCTCTCATTTCAATTTGTGCACGAGCAAATTTCTCAGCTCTTCAAAATCAGTGACCGCTGTGCAATGAAGTTTGTGGAAGCTCACCGAAAGAGTTCGGATCCGTGAACATCGATCAGGAAGGGAAACGATCACGACTGGCAACCCTAGACTGCTCGCGAGCCTCGTACAAAGAGTGGTACTGGGATCTGAATTTAATTCGCCAATTAGATGTTGAGATTGTAATACGGTTGAACGCGACTGTGTTTGGACTGTGTCGTTCATTGGCACGTTGACTAGCAGTCTTCCCTGACTTGCGGAGGTCCGTAGAGACCCTTCCGATGCCCGTCTTGAACTTAAAACTAATAATGACTCGACACTGGCATAAAGAAGTGGCTGTGACGTATGCGACGTAATGACAGATCGACGCTCAACAGTCCGTGCCAGTGGGCCGTGGTCGGAGTGATTACTAAGTACTAAAGTTTTTAATGTTCTAACTTATGCACTGGGGTAAGGGGCCACTGCTTCGCATGGCAAGCTACGATGCTCCTTTCCAAATGTCGATGAAGAAGGAAGACGGTTACAGTGAGAACTTGGTGGATCTGACAAAGCCGTTGACGACGTCACCAGAAGCTTGACCATGATGCCGGATAACTCCGAATGAGCGCTTGACGAGCGCCAGCTAATAGGGGTGGGAGTTTGAACCCGTGGAAAAGATCTAGGAGGTCGCTTGAGAACGACATAAGTTAACTCGGCCTTTAAGAGGCCTCGTAATTCTACTCTGAATGGATTCGCGGTGATTCGGGAGCGAACACAAAGCCTGCACAATCAGCTACGTCTCTGACGGACCCTATTAATAGTGTAAGTATGAATCATTTGAGACCTCGGACTCACATATGGAGGCATAGCTGAGACAAAGAACCCGTCGTAGTTTGTGCAAACTCAATTGTAACAGTACCGGTCATTATATATCGAGTCATTCTCTGGGTGTTGAGTTCGGATCGGGCTGCTTATTTTTTAGATGTCTACAGTTGTTGTTCAGGGAATCGTTACAGGGTTGGCAGTTCTTGGATTCTCAGAAGGACAGGGACATGTACACCGTTGAACTATGGCTGAAATCACAGAGTATTCGGACAAGTGGGTAAAAATGTAGTAGAACTCGAAGGAGTGGGGGCATTTGACAAATGGGTACCTACCTATATCTTCCACACGACAATGGGTCCGTCGGGTCACTGCTGTCGTTCCCCGAGGTAGGGGGGCTGGTCTCGAAGCCCTTATCGTCCCCTCTCTGACCCTGTCCTCCGTTTCCTGAACAACGTCCTTCTCGGCTCTCTGCGGCCGTCGTGAGCGATGGGGCCCAGCAACGACGACCTCTAGCTCCGCCGTTTCTGTGTTGTTAGATGTGCGGCCTCGACCAGGAGGTGCAAACAGTCTAAATTAATGACACTGGGTGCAAATACCCATAAATACACCGTCATACTGTGATATTACTGAAGACTTACTCAGTGCCACTCAGTTAGTAAATCCTCATGTATTATGAGAGCATTACATGAAAGCAAAAATTTCACAACCATTCCATAAGGTCTCTGTAAGTCCGGGTGTATTACTGGGATCTTTCTATATGACATTCTGTCACAGTAATACATACTGTAATACTATTAAAAAATACAGAAGTATTTTAGTGTGACACATAGTCACAGTATGTCATATAGTAATACAGGTTAGATTTACAGAAGACATATATGGGTGTAAATACCATAAATACACTGTCATACAGTGGTATTACTGGAGACATACTCAGTGCCACTCAGTTTGTAAATCCACATGTATTACAGGAGTATTACAGGAAAGCAAAAATTTCCCAACAGTTGCATAAGGTTTCTGTAAGTCAGGGTGTATTACTGGGATCTTTTGATGTGACATTCAGTCACAGTAAAAGATATACAGAAAGATTTTGATGTGACACATTGTCACAGTATGTCATATAGTAATACAGGCAGGATTTACAGAAGACTTATGAGTATTATGAATTGTGAGTGCTTTTATAATAGATTCACTAAGTGACAGGATTGTCACAGAAATTTTTAAATAAGATCAGGTGTATTACAGGAGCTTTACAGAACCAAAAGGATGGTCATGGAATCTTATAATTTCCCAGATAAGTCATGCACCAGGATGGAAGACATATGATATCCTGTGTATCCCAATAGGTTTAGAGTAATACACTTGTAAATCAAGGAGGGTTATTTTGAATTTACTGGAAAGTAGATATTTTGTAAATCCTGTGTAAATCATGCAAACTTACAAGAGATATATAGGAGGCAGTAAAACCAAAAAATGATAGCATAAGACTAGGTGTTTTAATGTACGTTTATGACAATGATGATGGACAAATCAGTTGTAAAGAACTTGTGAAGGACTTATGAAGGACTCATGAAGGGCTCAACTCGTAAGGTACTCGTGAAGGTCTTGGGAAGGTCTTGTGAGGGAAGGTCTTGTGAGGCACTTGTGAAGGTCCTGTGAAGGACTCATGAAGGACTTGTGAAGGACTTGTGAAAGAATCATGAAGGACTCAGGAAAGATTCATGAACTCGTGAAGGACTTGTGAAGGACTTGTGAAAGACTCAGGAGGGATTCATCTCTTGTGAAGGACTGAGTCCTTCATGAGTTCATGAATCTTTCCCAGGTCCAGAACATGTTCTGTCCTTGCTTCATAAGAGGCACTCGTCTTCATCAGAAAACCCCCCACTTTTCCCTCTCTCTGTGTCACTATGGCGAGTGAAGCTGATCAGTCCGAAATAAATCCAAGCTCCAGTGGCAACAACCCTTGCCCTCACATTGAACGTGACAAGGTAGACCCAAAACTTATGTTAAAACCTGGTACAACTTGTACATGAACGCACTCTGCTAAAAAGAGGGAATCTGCAGCAGCTGGTATGTGAAATCTGTACTCAGTCTTTATGGATCTGATTGTTGAAAGGTATTTTTTTGGTATTTTTGGTAGATCAATCATCATCAAGAGTGCATTGATGTGTCTGGCAATCTTAAAGATGCCAAGGACATAGACTGGTATGACTCTGAAGGTGATGATCTACCAACTGTTAAAGGTATGTTGTGGTTTTCTGTCTCTCTTTTTTTTTGTTTTTTTGACATAGGAGTGGCATGGCTGCAGGTTCCCAAGAAAAGCGGAAGCTGGCGGATGGTGAGAAACCGATCGCTAAGCAACCCAAAGTTGTTCCACTTCTCATTGTATCCATTTGACTTTGACCACCTCTTCCCTACTCCAGACGACTGCTACCAATGGTGAAGATGAAGAGTTGGACGAGGATGATGATGTTGAAAGGGATGACTCAGATGTGGAAATAACAAAAGGTGAAAAACACTACTGGGAAGCAAAAGCTGGAACCAAGGGCAAGCCAGTGCATGTATTGCTGTTGTTCATAGCCAACACATACTAACCTGTTGACAGACAAAGTGCAGAACCCAAAAAGCGAAGGAGATGGTAGATTTGCGCTTGTGTTATCAGGCAGATGCAATATTAGTAGATGATAAAATGATGCCTGGCTCAATCTGTAGATTTTTCTTGTGAGTTCATATCTTCTACTGTCTTTTCCTCGTCATTCTCTGAGACACACTCTATGACAGTGAAAGTATCCACTCCACAAAATGGACCTTTTACACTGGGAACATTACATCAAGATGTTGTCACTTGGAACACCATCATAATGACAACTATTTCAAACTCTGTGAACAGAAAAATGTTGAGCCAAAGGCCAGGTGATTATCCTCTGAAGTGGGTATTGATGGGTATGTGAACATGCTCTCTTGTGTATCTGTGCAATGTTGACTCGGCTCTGTGGTCTAGTCAGCAAACTATCACTTCATTTACAGTTGCGCAACCCAGTCTTATTCTGCCGTTTTCATGCAAAGGTCTCTTGGAGCACATCATTGAGTTAATTGCAGATGCTGACAAGGTATGTGTTTGTCTTTCTCAAATAACTTCTGACATCTCGTGTGTTATGTGTATACTTGCAGGCTGTAAACTTGATTGACTAACCATCTTTTTGTCATGTCCTTCTCTATCTGCAACAAAAACTGACCAGGAAAGACATTCCTCACCACATAACGCTTACCACAGCCATCAAGGAGAAGCATTAGACCTTGATACAATGGAACAAGGAGATACTCAAGGTATGTGTCCAGACTATTGAAGATGTAATGTGATGTCTAGAATGTTGACTTGCTGATCTCCATGACTTTTGATGGCTGGTCCAAGAAGCGTTGCAAGGCTTTCGAAAGCTTGACAGTACATTTCATCCAACCCACTGACAACAATCCCTCAGAGTGGTCTCTTCATGCCTATCTCTTGACATTTGACCACTGGAAGGGATGTCATACTGGGGAAGAGAATGGTAAACATCTTGCAAATACAATCCAAGAGTATGGCTATGTTGATACAGCCAGTTTGCAAAATTTGTGTTCATGCTGAGATATTTGCAGCCAATAGGTGGGCTGGTTCACCAGTGATGGGGTGTCAGTAAATGACAAGTCAACACATATTGCCTGCAAGATTTTGGACCCATCTGGCAAGGTGCTTAAGCCTAAGGAACATTGTACCAAGTGAGTAATCCACCTTTGTATGATACATGTACTCAATTATCTTTCCTACAGTTGTATTGAGCACATGTTTCACCTCATGCCAAGCCACTTCTGTCAAGCCCTCCAGATTCCTTCAATCATGGCCATAGGCCATTGTCTCCATGCCAGTGAAATGGAAGAACTCTTTGAAGGCTTTGATGATGACATTGATACATCCCAGGAAGAGGAACGTGATGATGATGATGAGGCTGTAGAACAAGCATTGTCAACAGAATGGACACCTGGTGACTGTCACAAAGAGGTAATCGCTTAGATAGCGATAACAGCAATGGCGAGGAGCTAACAGACAGCATTGAGTACTGGAACTGGTCCCAACAACAAAGAATGTATAAAGTACCTAACAGACAGCAGTGAGTACTGGAACTACAAGGTCTATCAGGGAAGCAAGAGAACTAGTGTGTCATGAACTGCTACAGTTCTTTGCCCCCCTTCTTCTTTTATTTCATTGTTAAACTCGGAATTCCTTCATCATTCGTCTATTGCTTTTCCCCATCGATTGATACTCAGATTCACACTCAATGAACTCTATAACTTATATCAAACTCTATAATAACTGGCAATCACTCTTACATGATTTGGTACCTTTATTTATCCACATTCAATCCATCATTCTTATCTTTGATACATCATGTGGCATTGTTCTATTATTACTTACTTTTTCTCAGCTGTTCACATTTCCCATATATACCTGTGATCTCTTGTAACTTATTCCCCAGTTCGTTCACTTCGTCTCTGCTCTGTACTACTACTACACAGTGTAGAGCCTAGTCCACCTACTCATCTCTTTCTTTCTACCTCATCTATACTTTCATCAATCTATCTGTCTTGTATCCACCTTTTCTTAGTGTGTGACTTGGGTGGTTATTGAGTGCATTGACAACCTTGACACTTGAACGAACTATATTGAGTCCTTTCCTCAACTACCTGTTCATTGGTATTCTCAAGTATCCCTTCTCTCCCTTATCGCCATTTCCATTTACATTGCAAGTGTCGTTACCCTTCACTCTGGTAATAGCTTGGCTGTAACCATAACTTTGGCTTGACCGAAGTTTTACTGTTAGCTTGGCTGACAACAATTATCTTTCTCTTCCCTTTCTACTACCCAATCTGTCTACCGCAACCCCTCTTATAATGGAACTGAACACAATCGACCTCCTCTTCCTCTGCCACTTGAGCTATTATACAAGAAAACCCATTACGAACATGGAGAAGGCATTCAAAAAAACCCTTTTAATTATAACCATACCCTTATTTGTACAAGGTGTTGGATTTGGAAACTGAAGCCAGGTGACATTTCCTCTCTAATTACTTGCACATAACAGTCACCCGTGACCTCGATACTGAGGAGATTGTTGTCAAACTCATAGGACTCTTCTTCCTCAAAAAATTCGGTCTCCAAGGAGCCATTTAGGTCAAAAAGGATAGAAGAGAAGACCCTAAGAGACTGTAGAAGGAGTATATGACAAGTCAACAGTCTGCATCTGCAGATCCAAATATCCCGCTTACTGGTCCAAATCAAAACAAGACTGTTACTATAGTCCAGATGGACTTGGAAATCCTTGGAAGTTTTGTAGCAAGTTACTATGTCTCAACAGATACAACAGACAAAGACTCCCTTTAAACGTTTCCTTCAGCCCCCCACTCCAAGTTATAACCGACAATCAGGAATTGGAGATTCAAAAAGCACATCCCCTTATCAACTCTGAAACTGAACCAGAACAAGGATCAACCACCTCTACAAACACTCAACCCAACCCACCGAACCCAGAACTATCTCTCCTTGCACCTCCTGATCAACCTTCCGAATTAGACCCATTACCAGATCCACCTTGCAATGACCCATCAAACCCTTCCTGAAGTCCTTCTCCTAATCCATCAAATCCAGACGACCCATCTTCGCCAGACAACTCAGCTATGTCTGATACAACCCCTACCAAGCCTACCAGTACTTCTGAAAGAGGAAGGAAACCTGATGCCTTTAATGGAGAGTGTAATGAAGCAAAACAATGGTTAGCCTTGTTTAATAACTACTTGTGGATGAACAAAGGCAAGTATCCCACTGAAGAAAACCAGGTCTCACTATTCCTATCATTCTTCACGGTTGAAAAAGGGGGAGATTGGGCTATCCAATGTTTAACCGAACAAGACATAGACGAGGAGAATGAAGAGCTTAAACCAGAGAGCTGAAGATGGATCACTCTGAAACAAATATGAGATAGGTTTAAGAAGGACTTCAAAGCTCTCACTTCAGATGATGTAGCAAAAACGAAGATCAAGTATGCATCAGCAGCTACAATAGCATCTTTGATATGTATGGAGAAGAGTCCAACTTCAGAGATGCAGCACTGTTGGAGTTCTATCAGGACGGATTACCTCCTAAACTCCAAGAAGCAGTAGGAAAGACATACCTGAAGTGGGATGACTTCGACGAATACAAGGAAAGGGCTGTGAGCCTTCATTTGGAATGGATAAAGGAACCAGAAAGGCAAGGACATTGGAAAACCTCCTTGATGTCGAGGAGCAGTCCAGGTCCTTCTCAGGGAAGGACGGTAGCAAGCATTCACACGCTTATGAACATGGGACCAGGTGCTAACCCATCTTTTACTCTGTTACTTACACTGACACCCGATGAAAGGGACTGACTCCAAAAGCTAGGGGCATGCTCCGCATGCAGACAACCTGGACATATGAGCAATGAATGTCCAACATTCCTGAGGTCATTGATGTCTCAAAACACCTCTCGAAACTTTCCTCCTTGTACTGTTAGGACAGCTGAAATGCCTATCCCAACCCCATCATCATCATCTCGCTTGTTGCCTGTAACAGTAGCCCAAGCATTGTCATCTTGTAACAGAATCAAGGATATTTCTGATATGGTCAACAAGGTTACACTGGAAGCAAATCCCTGTAAATGCACTGCCATACAGGGGTATTACAGTAGCCTTACTACCAGTCATTCAATAAGTAATACACCTTACATTACAGGAGTATTACAAACACATATATTTTCCAGAACAATCCTGTAAGACTGCTGTAAATCAGGGGGGATTACAGCAACATTTCAGTGTGACATAGTGTCACAGTAATACATTCTGTAATACTGCCAAGAAATACAAAGGTATTTCAGAGTGATACTGGAAGAAATTCCTAGACTTATTGTAAGGCCACTGTAATACTCCTGTATGGCAGGGTAATTACAGGAATTTCTTCCAGTGTCACTCTGAAATACCTCTGTATTTCTCAGCAGTATTATGGAATGTATTACTGTGACACTATGTCACACTGGAATGTTCCTGTAATCCATCCTGATTTACAGTAGTCTTACAGGATTGTTCTGAAGAATATATGTGTTTGTAATACTCCTGTAATGTAAGGTGTATTACTTATTGAATGGCTTGTAGTAAGGCTGCTGTAATACCCCTGTATGGCAGCGTATTTACAGGGATTTGCTTCCAGTGTTAAAGGATTGGAAGGAGAGGATAAGGAGCAGGCTGCTGTCTACTTAAAGGATATCATGTTGAAATTGGATTTTTGAATCACTCCTCTGCTACAGTGTCAGTAGGAGTTGTACAATGTACCGAAAAATTTAAGAAGAATCAATATAACATGTTATACTCCTCCAGTGAGCGTACATCTCCTTCAGAATTAAGAATGTCACCAATCACCTGCAACTGACAGGTACCTTCCATAACACTCAAAACCGAATTAATTGGCAAAATCACCAGTAGAAAAATTGACGCAAATGCCCTAATAGACAGTGGTGCAGAAGGCATAATCATCAATAGCCGTTTTGCACGAGAAAACCAACTGACCCTCTTTCCAATCAAAAATCCATTCCCAGTACGAAACGTCGACAGCTCCGAGAATACCATGCGATGGGTACGACAATACACTATTCAAAACCTCCGCATCTATTCTCAGGACAACAAGCCATATCATGAGGAGATAGCCAAATTCTACGTGACGGTAATATCTATGCTTCCGTATATCGTTCCAATCGTATCCGATTCTTTCCGAACTTCTTTTCCTTTTATTTCGAACTTCATTCCCTTCCATCCTGAACACTTTCCGATCATTCATTTCCGATTTCATATCCGAGCTCCACTATTAATCTCCACACACGGATCCCATCCGGGAACTCGTGCTTCATTTCGGATAACTACCGGATAGCTCGTATCTAATCTCCAAAGCTACTCCATTTCATCTCCAATCTGTTCCACTTTGTTTCCACTTTGTTTCCACTTTGTTCCGCAGTGCTCCATCCATCTCCAATAGCACCATCTGCTTTCCTTCATTTCCGAACCATTCCTATCTTACTCCTATTCATTCCAATAGTTTCCGAAGTAGTACTTAAGCTAGCAACTTTGTAGTAGATAGCTTAAGTCTAAAATCTAATTAGCTGGTCTCTTAACTTGATCCGACTTCAGACAACAAAGCACTATCCTAACAGATTCCATTCTGTATCTTCCCTATACTTCATTCTCAAGAGACTACCGGTTCCGCCCAGTTCCGTCTTCATCCTTTTCTAAAACCCCAATAAGACTTCTGCTCGGGTCCGACGTGTTTCCTAACGCTAGGATCCGCCCAGACTTAACAGTGACAGACATTGGAGATCACAACATAATCCTCAGTACCGACTGGTTAGAAGAACATAATCCGGAGATAGATTGGCCTTTCTCTCGTCCTGAGATGTGTACCTTGGAAAATCCTCCCATTTTCAACTTACGAACAAAGACAAAATCTCTAAGCCAACGACTGTTGATCCATGAGCTCATCACAAAGACTACCAGGTCAGATGGTTGGAACCAATTGGACAGTTCAAGCCAATTGCACAACCAAAAATCGCAGGTTGACGTTGTCAAATTCCTATTCGATCTTTCCATCAGAGTTCGGAAGCAACAGCAATCTTTACCAAGGACAACCATAGGAGAAATGAAGTGCCAGAACAATGGGAACAAGATGTAATGGAAGAATTGTTTGGAAACAAAGGAGAAGTGACAATATCAAATGAAGAATTACCGGAGATATCAAATCTCAACATATGTGCAGGATTCATCGAAGCACAGGAACTCGCAGAAGCAGCTCAAGACATCAAAACTGATATACCTCTTAAAGATAAGATTCCGTCTCAATATCATCAGTTTCTACCGGTCTTTGACAAACAAACTTCAGAACAACTACCGAGACGTGGTGAATGGGATCATGCAATTGAACTCAAACCAGACTTTGTACCTCGTCCTTGCAAAACATATCCCTTATCCCTGAATGAACAAACAGAACTCAATGTGTTCATCAAAGAAAACGTGGAAAAAGAATACATAAGGCCATCAAAATCTCCTATGGCAAGACCCTTCTTCTTTTTTACGAGGCCTCTTAAAGGCCGAGTAAACTTAGGTCAACTTTTGCAATCTTCCAGATTTGTATTGCGGTCTCTACAACAACCAAATTGTGGTCTGGACCGGGTCCAAGGACTAATGACGTCGACAACCATGACGTCAGGCGCTCATGACATCATCACGGCTTCCTCGGACCAACGCGTAACCAACGCAGCGTCCAGGTGCACCTTTGCTTCTGCACCCATTTCACCTCCCCCTCTATCGACTGGATGGCCTTGCGACTTGCGAGGTTTAGGTGGAGAGTGACCTTCCACCCCTATTGACTGGCGCTTGTCAAGCGCTGATTCAGAGTCATCCGGCATCATGGTTGAGACCCTCTGATGATGTTGTACTACCCATTGCCCAGAAGTGAAAAAGAAAATGTTGATATAGAGAAACTTTGTTAATTCTTATCCATTGCTCTAGAAATTTTACACACATATACTATGTAACCTATTCCTTCGATTCATCTTCTTTTTTGAGTTTTCCGATGATGTCTGTCTAAAGCCACAGAGATCCGATGAAGGAGAGGATATTGGCGCACAGAAGTGAAAAATGTGACCTGCGTGTGACACACACCCAAAAACCAGGTGCCGATTGGAGTTTTAATGGAGATGCCTTTTCACTCTGACCTCTCTCGCAAGATAAGAGTGCATAGCACACCACTCCTGGTCTCAAAAAGCTCCAGTAACAATAATCTCTGCTACTCTGAAGTATCGCACAAGGCCAAGCTGTTTTCACTACTGTCACACTTGTGGATTCTTCATTTTCTAGGTATTCTTCCGTCTGGAAAATGCTCAGCATTTTCCTGCCTCATATAAAGCATATAGTAGTGTAGATAGATCCTATAGATAGTTACTACAAGTGTTTGACCACCAGAAATGAAGGGACGCAGGAGATACAAAGAGAATTTCTCGATTTTTTCACTTCTGATTGGTTTTTCATATCCAGACCATGAGTAGTAAACAGCTTTCTCGGATCCACCAACTGTAACCAAGGCAGCATCGTGGTCTTCCTCTGACCTCCCCCATTCCTCCCCGTGCCTAAGTCCCTCCACGAATGTTCTGCCTGCCATTCCCATGCTTTTTAACCTACACAATACTAAGTATATGGAATTAAACCCAATGCTGATTGCAGGCATATAACTAGTACATTTACCACTATATCAAGTGATAACTACACAATAACGCCAATTTTTCTATGCGTGTTCATTCCTCTGCTTGTCCTTATCGACATTTGGAATGGGGCCTCGTAACTTGCCATGCGAAGCAGTGGCCCCTTACCCCAGTAAAAAAGACAGATGGAAAACTATGCCCTGTACAGGACTGTCGTGGCTTGAATAAAGGAACTATCAAAAACAAATACTCTCTGCCACTCATATCAGAACTCGTAGACAAACTCAAAGGAGCACGAGTCTTTTCAAGAATCGATCTTAGATGGGGATATAATAACGTGCAAATAAAAGAAGGAGATGAATGGAAAGCGGCCTTCAAAACTAATAGAGGCCTTTTCGAACCAACAGTGATGTTCTTCGGTCTTATGAATTCTCCTGCTACCTTCCAAGCGATGATGAATACTCTTTTCAAAGACCTTATTGATATTTACAGAATCTTTGGAAGAACATCGACATATGGTCAAACAAGTACTTGCACAACTGCAGGAAAACGATTTATATGCCAAACTGGAAAAATGTAGCTTCAAAACCAAATCAGTGGAATTCTTAGGCCTCATCGTCTCCCATAATACATTGGCCAGTCCCACGTGATGTCAAAGACGTACAATCATTTTTGGGATTCGGAAACTTCCACTGTCATTCCATACATGATTTCTCTAAAGTTGCCTGATCACTCTTCGACCTTACGAAACAGGATAAACCATGGAAATGGTCAGATGAAACAGGAAGAGCCTTTCAGGCACTCAAAGATGTGTTTACCTCTTCACCAATCCATTTAATGCCTGATTATTCTAAACCATACCGAGTAGAGGTTGACGCATCAGATTATGCTACAGGAGGTATCCTGCAACAAAAAGGACCTGATGACAAATGGCACCCAGTCACGTATCTATCAAAATCTTTATCTGAAACTGAATGAAACTATGATATTCATGATAAAGAATTATTGGCAATCATATGTGGACTGGAAGCCTGGTGACACTACCTTGAGGGTGGACCACATACTATCAAAATCTTAACTGACCATGACAACTTAAGAAACTCAGCCAACAAAAAGCGAGAATGGCTTTGTTCCTGAATAGATTTGACTTCACGCTCACCCACAAACCCGGAAATTTCAATCGAAGTGATCCCCTTTCTCAAAGACCAGACCATAAAGAGGGGGTCAAGAATGACAACAAAGACAGAATATTGCTTGATCCCAAGTTCTTCAGGATTCGAGCAATGAGACCAGAGATGCCGAATTGAGAATACGTATTAAGGAGTGTCTGAAGAAAGACATTGAGGTTGTGAGTGCACTACAAGTCATCCTAAATAATGGTCCATGCTCACTGGTCAAAAATTTGCAGGAATGGAACTACGAGGACAGAATTATTGTGTTCCAAGGAAAGATCTATGTTCCAAACGACCAACAATTAAGGAGAGACATAGTCAAAATGCACCATGATAGCCTCACCACTGGACATCCAGGCCGATTTAAAATGTATGAACTAGTTATTGAAGGATGCACTACTTGTCAATTGACCAAGGCACATAACCATCCATCGCATGTACCATTAATACCAAACGAAACGCCTGAAAGACCTTTTGGTACAATTACAATGGACTTCATCACAGACCTACCAGAATGCAAAGGTTTCAATGCAATCCATGTAACAGTGGATCGATCAACCAAGACCATAGTAATCTCACCATGCAGAAAAGATATTGATAGTGATGGGACTATTGAGCTGTTGTTCAACAGCACCTGGCCACAGTACGGTCTTTGGGATAAAATGATATCAGATAGAGGACCGCAATTTGTGAGTCAAGTTATGAGGGGGATATTTGCTAAGTTAGGTATCACCTCAGCACTTAGTACAGCTTATCACCCGCAAACAGATGGAGAAACAGAATGGTTCAATCAAGAACTTGAGCAATACCTGCGAACCTTTTGCAACTATCGACAAGACAATTGGGTCAGATATCTGCCATAACACTCGAGTCCACTCCGCTACTGGGAAATCACCCTTCGAATTACTCCATAGATATCTTCCTCGACTCTTTCCCTCAATTAACCCTACCTCACACATCCTGAAAGTCAAAGAATGTCTTCAAAACTTAGAAGGTTTATGGGAAGAATTGAAAGCAAGTCTGATGACTGCTGCAGAATTGATGAAAAGACAAAACATGGATCACATAAAAGAGGGAGTTACATTCAAAGTTGGTGACAAAGTACTATTGGACGGAAAGAATTTGAAAACCACAAGGCCAAAAGCTAATCAGTGAAGTCAACTACCGACTCAAATTACCAAACACCTGGCGAATCCATCTAGTCTTCCATGCTTCACTCTTATCACCATACAGAGAAACCAAAGCTCATGGAGTGAACTACCCAGGTGAACCAGCAGAATTACTTCCTGAGGACAACGAATATGACGTCGAAGCAATCTTGGATTCAAAGCCAACTAGAAATTGCGAGGGAGTACAGTATTTAGTCAAATGGTTAGACTATGCTGACTCAGAAAATTCATGGGAACCAGCGTCAGGAGTAACAAAATTAAAAGAAATGATTGAAACACCAAACTTAATATGAGCAGGATCAACAGTACAGTCAATGGGAATTAAAATGGGAGACATTTGGAAAAGTACACATGTGCTCCAGGCGAAAGCACAGCTTAAAGAGGGGGTAATGTCATGAACTGCTACAGTTCTTTGTCCTCCTTCTTCTTTTATTTCATTGTTAAACTCAGAATTCCTTCATCATTCGTCTATCGCTTTTCCCCGTTGATTGATACTCAGATTCACACTCAATGAACTCTATAACTTATATCAAACCCTATAATAACTTTCAATCACTCTTACATGATTATGAGGCCTCTTAAAGGCCGAGTTAACTTAGGTCGACTTTTGCTATCTTCCCACGCCTGCAGATTTCTATTGCAGTCTCTAAGACAACCAAATTGCCTAGACTCAGTCTGGACTGGGTCCAAGGACTAATGACGCTGACTTGAACCACGACGTCATGTCTTGTTTCTCCAATATCCCGTCCCTCAAGCTTGCTTCGTCTCGAGTACAGATTTAGAACCCTCCAACAAAATCAGCTCTCTGTTTTTGCTCTCTTATGTACTTCAAGCAACAGGATTCAGCAGGTGGATATCAATGTCAAGCCCAGCAAATGAGGATTGTAAAGAGGGAGAAGAGGGTCAATATTTAATCCAATTGTTCTCCGGAAAGTGTGTTGACCTTGGATACTACATTGTTTTCCTTTGGCTAGCGTCTTGCTTATAATGATTGATATATTTGTTGTTCTTGGCTGGTCTATCATTGCTGAAAATCTGCTAACACAGAGCTGGAGAATATGATACACGACCGGTACCCTTTTCAAATTCTTGGCATAACTATGGTTTGCTATTGCCAGTCTCCTACAATACTGACAACCAAAGGATCAGTCTAGAACCTGTCCTCACATGATATGTCCTGGATGTCCCCCTTCTTCGCTTCTTCGCTCCTCCTCCATAGTGCACAATTTCGTTCAGGCTATCGTTCTTAATCACCAACATCACCCAAAATTGCACCCCCATCAACAGCCAACTACAAGGCGTGTATACGCAGGCCCATTCGCTGGTAGGAAGAACAGGATACTAAAGCGCCCATACATGCTGCTTGTCAGTGCGTGCTTTCTTTCACTCAGGATAGGGGTTAACACTGACACTTAATTTCAGCTTAAATCACTCGAAGTTGACATTGTTCATTTGGATAGTATGCTCTTTTATTGTCGTTGACTTTTCAGCGTTCCGCCGTCCAATGTATCCCTACTAGCTAATTAGTAACTATGGAATTAGAGATAATTTTAGCACCACCAGTTCTCAGTCGTCTGACTTCTGCTTGTACCAACCCTTTGTGCAAGTCAATACACCCATATATCAGGATCTTCATTGAGTGTACTGTGTGTATCCTAATGACGCATTTTTGAGTAGTGTTGTAAATTCTATGAATGTGTATGAAAAGGCCTCGTAACTTGCCATGCGAAGCAATGACTCTTTACCCCAGTTTGGTACCTTTATTTATCCATATTCGATCCATCATTCTTATCTTTGATACATCATGTGGCATTGTTCTATTATTACTTACTTTTCCTCAGCTGTTCACATTTCCCATATATACCTGTGATCTCTTGTAACTTATTCCCCAGTTCGTTAACTTCGTCTCTGCTCCATACTACTACTATACAGTGTAGAGTCTAGTCCACCTACTCATCTCTTTCTCTCTACCTCATCTATACTTTCATCAATCTATCTGTTTTGTATCTGCCTTTTCTGAGTGTGTGACTTGGGTGGTTATTGAGTGCATTGACAACCTACACACCTGGTCCCAATGACAAAGATGTCAAGATGGGGAACCAGGTGTCAAGACAGGGTTTATATATGTAAAAGTAAAAGTGTAAAGGAAGCTGTAACCAAAGCTGTAAAGAAAGCTATGAAAGAAGCTGTATCAGAGAAATGAAAGGTCCGGTGCATAGCATGTGGAACAAGAGTCATATGGTGTACAGGTCCAAGGATGCAGAGATAAGAAGAACTAAATAGTACCAAATATAGACGTCATGACATTTACCCCCTCCTACACTTCATCGTCCTCGATAAATCCTAAATCTTCGTTGCCTCTGGGTGTTTCTTGTGGAATGCAGTGATCTTGGTCATCTATTTTGATGATCTGAGAGACCCGGCACCGATGGAAAATCGGATTTTCTGGTAGAACAGTCCATTTCCTAGCAGAAGAGCACAGAGAACTAGAAATGCCTAAATATGGATTGCTGAGAGAGGTCGGAGGATTTAGACATAGCACCAGTATGTTTTATGACGGTCTTGAGGACTTGCCATGAGCGTCTGAATTAGCGGCAATTACCGAAAACTGATGGGGATTTCCCAAAAGGAACCTGGTAGGATTAGCACCGAGCGGCACTGCCCACAACAGACTATTGACCGAGGATGGTCAAGATCTTTAAGTTGGGGGGAGATGATACACCGTACAAATTCGCGGTTAATAACCCAAAACTAGCACTATTATATGTCTAAGTTACTCTTGAAGCGATAATAAAGGACTAGAGTGAGTCCCAAACTGCTAGTCAAAGCACTAGGAATTAGGTGTATAACTTAAGAGATGTTAATGGTCAATACTTACAGATAAGAATAAGACTTGTTCAAAGTATTAAAACAAATACATACCAAGGGATACAGCTATAGTAGCAGACCCACCTAACTACAAAGTCTATAATGACTTAACAAACCTGCTATAGCAGCCTAATACCGCTAGTACAACTCAAGGGATAGCTATTCATGGGTATGCATTGGCATTACAAACCCAGATCAAAGGCTTAGACCACTAGATCTGACAGGACATGTCATCATTGGACAATTCAGATATTCAGGATTCTAACTTGGATGTATACAAACTTGCGGTGCATATCTACAGATGATTAAGACAGAAAAGTGGCACAAAACTTATATCCATAGAAAGCTAGAAACCATAGCTTTCAGATAGTACAAAGGGGATGGACTAGTGGCAACAATACTAAGTATCTAAAGAGTTGCGAAGTTCACTAACGTAATAAGGTCCAAGCAACGAGATTACTGATTCGGGCATAAGTATTACTGAAAGCAGTACTTACCGGGGATCACTACAGATTAGCGTCTGAGAAATGAGTACAGTACTATCCTTTACTGTACTACGCTAGTCCATAAGACATGAGCATTACTATTGAAGAGCTGGACTCAGATTAGCAGTGTACAAGTTCAACTAGCAGTGTAAAGGGATAAGTATACATTCAAAGTGATAAGAGAACAAGAGGCAGAAACTAGATACGAGAGTACCCTAACCCAAAGGATTAGCAGTATTCCACAGTGTAGTCATAAGTGGAGCTGTCTGAGTCAGGAAGGCTATGGCCACCAGTACCAGAGAGTACCCTATGAGTAACGAGGGTGGAGCAAGGGACAGAGAAATCCCTACTACAAAAATGAGATAATATTCAAGTCTCCTGTATACCCTAATTAGAAGGTACCTACTATATCCAGTAGTTACTATGCTCATGGACTAGCGGTTAGAATAGATTTCTTGTTTGATTTGATATATTTTAGCGGACATTGAAAAGAAATGTAAAACTGTATAGTTGTAGCTATGAGTAGCTACCCAAGCAACGGACTGTAGAGTATCAGGATTCTCCCTATTTAGTGGTAGAGACTGTGAAACACGGACAAGAGCTTCTAAACAAACTTATCATACTCATGTGGAGTTTAAACATACAGTGTTGGTTAAATCAGTGTTGAATATATTTTGTTGGTTGTTTTTGTGTTTATAACTTTGTGTCCTCGAGACTTGGAAACTGTGTCTAAGGCATTGGCACCTTCAAATAGAATTGAACTGGTTGAATTGATATATTGTGTGTTGCCTTTGTGCAATTGTGTGTTTTGTGGCAATAGCCTTTGTGTGTGCATTCGTGCAAACCTTACAAGCAACCCCCAAAAAGATCTCTAAACTGTGGACTAAACTGGAGAGTATTCTACTTACTAGGTACACTCGCAAAACGAATTGTATAGGTTTTTCTAGTTGTGTTCTGTGTACTAAGAGCACTTACTAGTTCCACTTCACAAGGTATTCCAGTCACCTCCATTGTATCCTGCTATCCAAAAGGGTGTCCACTTCATATTCCGGCTTGTCCTCCCCTTCAAGGTATACTGGCTCTGGTTCTTTGGGTAAGAGTCCATTTGTCATGAACTGCTACAGTTTTTTGCCCTCCTTTCTCTTTCACTTCACTGTTAAACTTGGAATTCCTTCATCATTTGTCTATAGCTTTTCCCCATTGATTCACACTCAGATTCACACTCAATAAACTCTATAAGCTTACATCAAACACTATAATAACTGTCAATCATCCTTTCATGATCTGGTACCTTTATCTATCCATATTTGATCTATCATTCTTATCTTTGATACACCATATGGCATTGTTCTATTATTATTTACTTTTTCTCATCTGTTCATATTTCCTATATATACGTGTGATCTCTTGTAACTTATTCCCCAGTGTGTTCACTTTGTTTCTGCTCCGTACTACTACTACTACTACGCAGTGTAGAGCCTAGTCTGCCTACCCATCTCTTTCTCTCTACCTCATCTATATTTTCTTCAATCTATCTGTCTTGTATCTGCCTTCTCGCAGTGTGTGACTTGGGTGGTTATTGAGTGCATCGACAACCTTGACACTTGAACAAACTCCCATACACCCACCTCACTATATTGAGTCCTTTCCTCGATTACCTGTTCATCTGTATTCTCAAATATCCCCTCTCTCTCTCACCACCATTTCCATTTCCATTGCAAGTGTCGTTACCCTTCACTCTGGTTATAGCTTGGCTGTAACCATAACTTTGGCTTGGCCAAAGTTTTACTGTTAGCTTGGCTGACAACAATTGTCTTTCTCCTCCCTTTCTACTATCCAATCTGTCTACCACAACCCCTTATATTCGCTTCGAACCCTCTTACAACTGAACCGAACACAATCAACCTCCCTATTACACAAGAAAACCCATTACGAACACGGAGAAGGTATTTGAGAAAATCCTTTCAGTTACAAAGTTGGATTTTTGAAACACTCCTCTGCTACGTTGTCAGTAGGAGTTGTACAGTACACCAGACAATTTAGGAACAATCAATATAGTGTGTTATACCCCTTTAGTGAGCGTAACTTTCCTGCAGAGTTAAGAATGTCAGCAATCACTTGTAACCGACAGGTACCCTCAATAACACTCAGAACTGAATTAATTGGCAAAATCACCAGCAGAAAAATCGACGCAAATGCTCTAATAGACAGTGGTGCAGAAGGCATAATTATCAATGGCTGCTTCACAAGAGAAAATCAACTGACCCTCCTTCCTATCAAAAACCCATTCCCAGTACAAAACATCGATGGTTCTGAGAATACCATGGGATGGGTATGACAATACACCATTCAAAACCTCCACATCTATTCCCATGACAACAAACGATACCACGAGGAGATAGCCGAATTCTATGTGACAGATATCAGAGATCATGACATAATCCTCGGCACCAACTGGTTAGAAGAACATAATCCAGAAATAGATTGGTCCTTTTCTCAGGTAGATATGATCAGATGTCCCAAGACATGTACTCTGAAAAACCCTCCCATTTTCAACTTACGGATGAAGGCAAAACCCTCCAAACCAACCATCATCGATCCATGAGCTTATCACAAAGACTATCAGGTCAGATGGCTGGAACCAATCAGACAGTTTAAACCAATGGCACAACCGAAAATTGCAGGTTGACATCGTCTTGTTCCTATTCGATCCTTCCATCAAACTTCAGAATCAATGGCGACCTTTACTGAAGACAACCATGAGAGAAATGAAATTCCAGAACAATGGGAACGAGACGTGATGGAAGAACTGTTTGGAAAAGGAGGAGAAATGATGGTATCAAATGGAGAATCACCAGAGATATCGAATCTCAATATACGTGCAGGATTCACCAAGGCACAGGAACTTGCAGAGGCAGCTCAGGACAACAAGACTGCTATACCTCTTAAAGATAAGATTCCACCTCAATATCATCAATTTCTACGAGTCTTTGACAAGCAAACTTCAGAACGACTTCCAAAACGCGGTGAATGGGACCATGCCATTGAACTTAAGCCTTGCCGAATGAACAAAAGGAACTTGATGAATTCATTAAAGAAAATCTGGAAAAAGAGTACATAAGACTGTCAAGGTCCCCTATGGCAAGTCCCTTCTTCTTTGTAAAAAAGAAAGACAGAAAACTACGTCCTGTACAGGACTGTCGTGCTTTAAATAAAGGAACTATAAAAAATGAATACCCTTTACCACTCATACCGGAACTCGTAGACAAACTCAAAGGAGCACGAGTCTTTTCGAAAATCAACCTTCAATGGGGATATAATAACGTACGAATAAAAGAAGGAGATGAATGGAAAGTGGCATTTAAAACCAACAGAGGTCTTTTTGAACCAATGGTGATGTTCTTTGGTCTTATGAACTCCCCTGCCACTTTCCAAGCACTGATGAATACCCTTTTCAAGGACTTAATTGACTCTGGGAAAATCGTTATCTACATGGACGATATCCTGATATTTACAGAATCCTTGGAGGAACATCAACAGTAAGGCTTCAAGAAAACAACTTATATGCCAAACCGGAAAAGTGCACTTTCGAAACTGATTCAGTGGAATTCTTAGGTCTTATCATTTCCCACAACACACTAGCTATGGATCCAGTGAAAGTAGACAGCGTTACCAAATGGCCAACCCCATGTAATGTCAAAGACGTCCAATCATTCTTGGGATTCGGAAACTTCTACCAGCGTTTCATATGAGACTTCTCCAAAATCGCACGACCTCTCCTCAACCTTACAAAGAAGGATGAACCATGGAAATGGTCAGATGAAACAGAACAAGCCTTTCAGGCACTGAAAGATGCATTTACATCTTCACCAGTCCTCCTAATGCCTGACCATACTAAACTGTACTTAGTAGAAGTCGATGCATCTGATTATGCTACAGGAGGTATCCTACAACAGAAAGGATCTGACGACAAATGGCACCCAGTCACATACCTATCAAAATCTTTATCAGAAACTGAACGGAACTACGAGGACACTGATAAACAGTTATCCACCTGCATCCACAATTTTATAAGGTGCATATGTGCAGGTGCCACAGATACCTATGTTTAGGGGTAAGTACTCCATATCAGCAGAACCAGAGTATGTAGAGCTTATCCAAGTGGATATTTGGATTCAGCGAGCCAAAATACCCTAGTAGGCATATCTATAATCATATTAGATGCCATACCATGCCCTGTCCATGGCCATCTCACTTTTCGCTTTTTTGGGCATTTTTTGTGGGAATAAATTGGAAATAGAGTCTTTTATGTTGAAGATATAAAGATTCTGATTTTATATTCCAGTTAGGGGTATTAATAAATATTTATCTACCCACTCAAACAAATTTATAAGTGGCCTATTTGTGGGTGCCACAGGTACCTATATTTAGGGGCAAGTGCTCAATATCAGCAGAACCAAAGCATATAGAGCTTATCCAAGTACATATTCGGACTCAGAGACCCAGAATACCCTAGTACACATATCCATAATTATAATAGATGCCATAACATGCAGTGCCCATGGCCATCCCAAGTTTTTCACTTTTTTGAGAGTAAATTGGGTATATCTCATCAGGATTTGATGCTCTAGTATGATAAATTATATTCCCAGGTCCGGAAAGGTTAAATGTAGTATCACACCAAACCTCATCATGATCAGAGCTGATTTGATGCAATGACCAGTACCCATCCTGCTCTTTTGCTATATTCTGGACAGTATTTGGACCATATCTCCATAACTACTGCAGATATTGGAAATATAACTGTATATTTGGATTCAGCAACCCAAAATACACTATCTTATATACCTATACCATTTTTTATCGCTGGCTCCAGGAATTTATTTTGCATTTTCTGAGCCAGCCACAACCTATACCCCTATTCTATTTCCAGATTCTGGGCCCTACTGGCCGCCTGCACCTCTCTATCAAATTTCAAGTCGTGGGAAAAACTTGCCACACCCACCCCTAAGGCCCCGCCCACTATTCCAGCAGCCATGGGAAAACACCTGCCCCATTAGGAAAGACCAGGTAAGGAAATTGTTTGGTGGCCCTCACTATGCATTGTATCCTTCTCATAATATACTCATGTGGAGTCTTGTCCAGATATAATGCAATGTGTGGCTTGGGCTATTCTCTGCATACTACAGCTGGACATCCATGATAAAGAATTATTGGCGATAATACGTGGACTAGAAGCCTGGTGATATTACCTTGAAGGCAGACCACACACTATTGAAATCCTAACTGATCATGATAACCTGAGATACTTCACTATTGCTCAGAAACATAGCTGACAACAAGCAAGGATGGCTTTCTTTTTGACCAGATTTGACTTCACTCTGACCCATAAGCCTGGGAATCTCAATCGAATTGATCCCCTTTCTTGAAGGCCAGACCATAAAGAGGGGGTCGAAAACAACAACAAAGATAGGATATTGCTTGATCCCCAATTCTTCAGAATTTGAGCAACAAGACCAGGAACAGTAGTGGCAGTCAGAGATGACAAATTGAGGAAACATATTAGAGATTGTCCAAAAAAGGATATCGAAGTTGTGAGTGCCTTACAGGTTATCTTTGACAATGGTACACGCTTGCTGGTCAAGAATTTACAGGAATGGAAATACAAAGACGGACTCATCTTATTCCAAACGATCAACAACTGAGAAGGGACATAGTCAAAATGCATCATGATAGCCTCACCACAGGATATCCAGGCCGGTTTAAAACATATGAACTGATTAGCAGAGAATTCTGGTGGCCCAGTATGTCAGTATTTGTCTGCGATTATGTTGAAGGATGCGCTACCTGTCAGTTGACCAAGGCACAAAATCAGCTGTTGCATGTACCGTTAGTCCTGAATGAGACACCAGAGAGACGACCTTCCAGAGTGTGAAGGTTTTAATGCAATCCATGTTACAGTCAATCCGTCAACAAAGACAGTTGTCATTTCTCCTTGCCAAAAAGATATCGATAGTGATGGGACAATTGATCTGCTGTTCAACAACACTTGGTGGTGATATGGCTTATGGGACAAAATGATATCAGATAGAGGCCCTCAGTTTGCAAGCCAAGTAATGAGAGGAATATACACTAAGTTAGGTATCACCTCAGCGCTTGGTACAGCTTATCATCTGCAAACAGATGGCGAAATGGAAAGGTTCAATCAAGAACTCGAGCAATATTTGCAAACCTTCTGTAACTACCGTCAGGATGATTGGGTTAAATACCTACCATATGCTGGATTCTGTCACAACACTCGAGTCCATTCTGCAACCAACAAGTCACCATTCGAACTACTCCATGGATACCTTCCATGACTCTTTCCATCAATTAACCCATCTTCACATGTGCCAAAAGTTGAAGAACGCCTGCACAACCTTGAAGTGTTATGAGAAGAATTGAAAGCAACCCTGACAACAGCAGCAGAGCTGATGAAGAGACAAAACATGGATCATGTGAAAGAAGGAGTGAAATTTAAAGTTGGAGACAAAGTACTGTTGGATGGTAAAAATCTGAAAACAACAAGGCCAAAAGCTAAGTTGGCAAATTGTCGACATGGACCATTCAAAATCACTGACATAATCAGCGAAGTCAACTATCGCCTCAAACTACCAAAAACCTGGCGAGTCCATCCAGTCTTCCATATAAAGAAACTGAAGCTCATCAAGTGAACTACCCAGGTGAACCGGCGGAACTACTTCCAGAAGACAACGAATATGATGTCAAAGCAATGTTGGATTCAAAGCCAATGAGAAATCGCTGGGGAGTACAATACTTAGTCAAATGGTTAGACTACACTGACTCAGAAAATTCATGGGAACCAGCGTCAGGATCAACTGCAGTAAGGGATCTTGACCTAATGTCACAAAGAGGTAATTGCTTAGATAGCGATAACAGCAACGGCAATGAGCTAACAGACAGCAGTGAGTACTGGAACTACAAGGTCTATCAGTAAAGCGAGAGAACTAGTGAGGGAGAGAATACACACCTGGTCCCAACGACAAAGAGGTCAAGATGGGGAACCAGGTGTCAGGACAGGGTTTATATATGTAAAAGTAAAGGTGTAAAGGAAGCTGTAACCAAAGCTGTAAAGAAAGCTATGAAAGAAGCTATATCAGAGATGAAGGAGCTGTGGGCCACCGCTTCGCGTGGCAGTAACGAGGCCCAAGTAATCAGTTCATGGATGGTGAGCAGCGATGAGTAAGGGTGAAAGATGATGAGCGTTGCAGATCACGTGTCTTTGCGGCAATGGCCGATGACCGGTTACAGTGATCAAATGGCACCGCGGACCGGTGAAGTTATCAAGCATAGCCACATGCAGAAACGTCAGGTTATAAGAACGAGATGAAGGAGCTGTGGGCCACCGCTTCGCATGGCAGTAACGAGGCTCAAGTAATCAGGTTTCAACCAACTTTAATGTAGAGCAATGTTGCTGCCTTTCTACCTTCATAATATGATATCATTTCATTCTCACTAATTTGGGAGCTAACTTTTTGAGGAAAGCCATTTTTCATACCATCATAGATGTAATCTCCTGTATCACTGATTATTCTTAGAATAAAATGTCTGTCCCCAAAATAGATGACTGCTTTCAGATGGTATACTCTTTGCTGCTGATTAACTGTGAGATTAACAATCTTATCAACCTGTGTTGAGACATTTATTGGAATATAAAGTAAGAAAAATTCTGGGAATCTGATAAATTCAACAATTGTCTGAAGCTCAGTATGACAGGTTTGGCAGTTCCATCCAAAAGGCTGGGTGTAATTGTCCAACCATTCCTGAGTGGAATGATATGCACGTGTTGAAGTGTATAAAAGCATATTGTTTCTATTCTTCCAAGGCTTGAAAGTATGGTCATTACTACATACAACCCTTCGTTTAGAAAAGGGCATATCTGATTGAGTCAGTTGAAGTAGGACTTCACTAGCATCTGCATACTCACTGTATGGAAAGGCTTCAGGATCAATGTGATGGAGACCCAGTCTTAAGCTTTCTCTGCAAGCTGCAAGGTCAACAACATTAGACTGAAAAGCACTAGCCAACTCTGTGGAGAGTATTTGTGTAAAATGAGATGCTTCTATTTGAAATTTTTCTGAATAATTTGAGTGTAAATAGTAAAGTAACATTATAGCAGAATCATAGGCACAGCTATTATTGGACCAGTTTAAGAAAGAAAGTAGCTGGGTAGATTCAGTAGAAATATTCTTATCTTCTTTAAGCTTCTTCAAAGGAATGTCATTAATTACTTCTTCAGACCTACTTTTCCTTTTGAGACTTGAAGTTGATACATTAGTTACAGCTCCTAGTGCTGGTTTGAAATTACCTCTCAGTTGTTTAGATTTCTTCTGTTGATGTATTTTATCATCAGCAATGATCTGCCATGTTTCTCCAGACTCAAAAGTGTCAGGTAAAGGATCACTATCATTCCACACAATAGATTTGTGTGCAAAAGCAGGTACAAAGTTTTTACCTATAGTGCGGAAAGATTTAATCAGCATTGAACGTCGATCACCTGAGACTGAGGCTGATAATAGGCCTAAATGTTTAAGTTTACTTATTTCATCTAAGATTTCTAGCTCTCTCAATTCCTGTCTATATCCCCCTTTGTTTTTCAGGCCTCCTGTAAGAAGACTTCCATTGAATCCTTGAAGGACTAATGTTTGGTCAGCACAGGAGCTGCGTGATAATGCAGTATATATAGCTCGGAAATCTCTGCTATTATTAATGTCAACCACATTCCAATTTCTTGTTTTGCCTTGAGATGCAAAATCTGTCATAGCAAAATTGGGAAGTACTTCAACTTGAGTATGGGATATGGCAATTTGGGAATCATCTGAAAGTTTGCATTCAATTCTGACAGTATTTCGAGTTATTGGTACTACATTTTCAGGAAGACCCTCAAATTGAATTGGAGATGGAGGTTTAGGGGGGTTATGTAGTTTAATAAAAAGAACATCTAAGACAGGCTTGCCATGCTAGCCCACTTTCTCTTTCCAGCTATGGACATGCCCTTCTTGTCCCTTAGTAATACAGAGTTCAGTAGCACTGTTATATCTAATCATGACAGGCATTCCTAGACATAGATCCAGTCTACCAGGGATTTGTCTATCATTATAAGAATGGGATTGAGTCCATAACTCATGTTGAACTTTATTATTGACTTTGAATCTCTTTGACTTGCGTCTTTTTCTATGCTGTTTTTCATTTTCTGGAATATCTTCCAGAACAACCTGTTCATCTTCTGAATAAAAAGACATCAACGTCTGTCCTGTTTCAGCAGCAAAGCGCTCTGTTCCAAGCTTGTTAGCTACATCTTTATGTTTATTATAAGTAAGAATAATAGGAGTATTACGGAAATTTTTATGTCTGAGTGACTTGCTAGGCTCATTAGGGTTTGATATTAGTGTTCGCAAAAAAGCAATATCTTCTGAGGTACATGACTTATACCGCATATTCTCCAGAGCCTTTCGATAATTGTCATCTTTTTCCGATGTTTCAGTTTGTCTCATGTTTTTTCTAAGCATTACAACTGTAGTTACTTGATGCCAGAGATGCTGGCCTATAGCACTTTCTTGATCTGCTCTTGATTTTGGTGAGTGACCAATAGAATGACTGTACAATGCTACACTTTCACCACCTATAGCAGGGGGCAGCTGACCAAAGTCACCAGCAAAAATCATGTTCATTCCTCCAAAAGGAAGATGAGGCATGCTTAAAGCAAGGGCTAACTTTGCACTGATCTTGTACATGTCTTTACATGACAACATTGAAACTTCATCAAGAAATATGTAGTTGACACCTTCCAACCGGGAGCAGATCTGTGGAATAGATGTTGAATGATTCTCTCCTTCTGGTTTTGAGTTGATACCAAACATATAATGATATGTTGATCCTGCTAGTAGTGCAGCTGCATTTTCAGTTGGTGCAACAACTAGCATACGGTGTGACTCTTTTCTCTCTGCAAAGAACTTGCGTAGAGCACACAATACAGTTGATTTACCAGTGCCACCCATTCCACCTATATACATCTTTAACTGCTGAGGGCAGGGGCTGACTGCATGATTTGCTATGATTCTGAATGCTCTCTCTTGCTCTGCATTATCCTGGAATTGGAACTCATTTGCTATCTGATCAATCAGATTCTGAGTGTGGCCTTGTCTTGTCCTTTGCTCAAATGCAGTTTTATCTAGTATTTCTACTTGTTCAGGAAATGGGTTTTTAAATTTATTATTGGATTTCTGGTCTGCACCTGATCTATGTCTTTTATCAAGTATATCTTGCCTCATTTTGTTGATTTGAAGTTTCCAGCCATGTGCACTTTTATCAATTTGCGGCTGACATGCTGGAGGAATCAATGTTTTTTGGTCATGTAAAGTGTCAGTCCATCCCATATCTACCAAAAGCTCCTTCATTTTGTTCATCTCCTCCTGCCTTCGCCTTTCAAATGGTCCAGACTCTCCATTAAGTGGATCAGCTAAAGTGTCAAGTAAATCAGAGTCAATGCCATCATCATACTCTGGAAGATAGGAATCCTGGATCTTCTCACTCATTGCTCTTCTCTGTGCATTGTAGTCATCTCTGGAATCTAAACACTCATAACGAACTTGAAAATTCTTGAGAATCTGCTCCTGTTGAGATGTGAATTGAAAGTTATCAAATGCATCATCCCAGGTCTGATCTTTATTTTTTAAATCTTTACCAGCTCTCCAGGGTTTAAACAGTGTTAGCATTACAGTACAATAATATTCACGGTTGCCTTTATCAGCTCTAGGTAATGTACCTCCAATAAAGTTTGGAACAAGTCGCTTATCATCTGATACAACCTTTAATGCATGTGAGTCAGCCAGAGGATGGCCATGAACAAATGGAAACACATTTCTTGCCAATTTTTCCTTGGAAACTGGCTTTGGGCCTTGAGGATATTTACGTGTACTCAGTTCATTATCAGATTCAAAACCTGCATCAGACCCTGAATCTGAAACATTACTTTCAGTATCTGAGTCTGCATCATTGAATGACACGCCTGGTAATTGCTCTGCATTGTCACATACATCTTTCTTAGTAGAAACTTTGAGTCTTTCACATCGCTGCACCCAATCGTAAAGACACATTTGTTCAAGATGTAAGGGGTGGTATATATAATCATAAACTTGTGAGAGTGCAACTACACCATTGCGCTTCCTTAGAAGAATTACTTTATCTTTCATAGAACATGAGTTCTCATCAGAAATAGTCCAGCATTTTTGAACCTCATTTACATAGTTTTTCCAGTAGAAGGATTTGAACTTATGGCTGGTATAGTGGTCTGGATTGTCTAGCAGATACATGCAAATCATTGGAGCTCCCAATTCCATTTTGACTGATAATAAATTTACCATTTGTGTTACTAATTTTCTTACTTTCTCTTGCCGACTCAATGGTCCATTTAACATTTCAGAATTTTTTTCAAGCACTGACTTTATGACATCAAAAATTACATGAGTATTCAAACTCCATTTTGTGATATAATTTGTCACATAGTATACAACAGCTTTGATTGCGGTTCCAGACAGTAGGGAAGTCACATCTGAGTTGCATCTAAGTAGATAAGTCATGGTAGGATTATAAGTATTAATCCAAGACTCATGTTTCTGCATCTTTAAGTAACCTGTCTCCTGGTCAACCTGAGTTGTCTCCACAAATTGATGTGGAAATCTTGCACTACATGTACCATACTTATTATCAAGACAGCCAAAATAATCTTTATTCTTTTTACGCTTGCCATCCTTTCCCATGGTTGACTTGCATTTATGGATGTGAGTGCGAGATACAATGTCATCCACTTCATCTTTATAATGATTCCACCATTGTTCAGTAGATAAGCAAGTCTCACAGCTCTCCTTGAAACTGCATTTATGGTTGACTGGTTTTGGTGGCTCTGCAGGGAGTGAATAAAGTGGATTAACATAATCTTCTGATTGGGCTCTGAGCCTGACCCTTTCTTCAACACTTTCTTGATTTCCTGTCATGAAATTACCAGTATGTGCACTTTCAAGATATTCAACAATTCTCTTTTGAAAGTCACTGTTTGGATCCAGGATTGCATCTCTTATCTCTTGGGGAGATTTGGAAAAGGCAATCCAAAGAAGCATGTGCAAGTGAAGTGTCAGTCTACCTTGCTGCTCTACAGTACCATAATATGCACTTGTCTTGCCAAAAAGACCGTCATGATCACTATCAACACCTAATATATGCTTTATAAACATCCTCACCATAAAATCAAAGAACTTAGCCCCAGAAACTGGATTTCTGATTACTTGTCGGGTCCTGTCATCATCTGGTAAATTTAGACATGGTTGAAACTTCTCATCTGTACCTGCATGATATAGACAGAGTGGATGAGTTGTGTCTGAGGGAGCAAAGGTGATATACCAGGATGGTGCACCTAAATATGCAATCAGTGACCATAACTCATTTCTAAGATATTTTTTGCTAGTCATGGACCCTTTCACCCCACCACCAACATGATCCAGATCTTGAATGACAGAAAAGCAAGTCTTTTCATTCTCTGTCTCAGGATGTACTATTTCACCTTTATCAAGTCTTTGTATAATATTATTCAATACTGCTTGATTAATATTGAGTATGCGGTCAGCAATTGCTGGAAATGATTGAAGCTCAGTCATTGCAAAGCCATTATGGGTTGCTGCTTTTATTTGCTCATGGGAAAATGCAATAAATGGAAAAGTGATGTCAGTTTCAAAACGTTCATCATGATAATTGAGTAGGAATTTTTTATGGGCTTTCTCTCCAAATTGTGGAATATCATTCATTTCAAAGCCTCCTAGGCCATATGGAAACAGCCATGGGAAAATTGAGGGGTATAATTTTGGATTTCTGAAGATTGTTGATCTATCTTTACTGTGACCCACTGCCAAAAATTTACCTTGTGAATTTAAATGTGCCAGTGCTTTTGCTTTCTGTGATTCCACAGTTTCATTTTGAAGGTTTTGACCAGTAAGCCCATGCACCACAAAAGGAACTTCACCCTGTTCAGTTCCAATTTCTGGTTCATTATTTTGTACACTTGTCCCTTCTGGAACTCTGTTTCCTTCACTAGCTGTTGGTTTCCATTCTACTGACACAGGTGGCAAATCTTCTGAGTACTGATTAAGATTCTCTAATAAAATATTTAATTCATGATAAGCTGGGTGATTTAATTTTAACCATGTCAATGCATTATAAACATACTTTCGTCGTACTAACATTGGCGTTCTCTGATAATCTTTTTCAGTTGGTTTGCATGGTCCAGTAAACATAATCACTAGCACTTCATCTAGGTCATCTGGTGGAGGAGGTAATGTATCATATACTTTGACAACAGGAGAGTCAAAAGCTATGACATGAGAAATCATTTTTCTCATGCCTGATGAGACGCGCACAAAGCAGCAATTAGTTCGAATTTTTTGAATTAACAATTTTTCCACAAAATTCAAGCGCTTTAGCTCATCTGGAATGTCTCCAAGCCATAAACCTCTGGCCAAACATATTCTTGGCATTTTTCCATTTATCAGAGCCTTACGACACTCACTACAAACTTTGTGCACTTTTTGTCTATGACTGGTTCATCATATTCTTTGATTCTGTCTGTACTAAGTTTGCGCTCTAAACGCGTCACACCTGACACTTTGAGATGGCCAAGAAAGTGATAAATTGACTTTAAAGGAGTGAGCTCAGCACACTGCCTTAGCTGCCCACACACAGCGCACCCAGCCTCCAAATCATTACTCCAACTGCGAATGACATTTAGAACATTGTCTTGTGATGCAGGCTTGGGTGGAAACTTTTTATCTTCTGGGTGAATTGGGTGTACATAATTGATTGGCCTGAAGACAGAAATAAGATAAGGACAAGAATCTACACAAGTGTGAGACTCACACAGTTTCTGAATTTGCGTTAGCGTAGATTTTGCACCAGTTTTGATATTATGTGCTCTGGCTAGATGCCGAATCTGATCATGGTATAGCATTTTGTAAACAACAGTGAAAGGGATGTTTGCATATATGAGAGTATCACATAGATTCTCTGTATCTGTAGTGAACTCCTGAAATTTGAACAGAACTGCAAACACATTCATGATGGAGGTTTGCTCAATCATATAAGGCTGGAGATCAAGATAGCTAAATGTTTTCTCACTACCACGTCCTCCTTTCATGGAAAATGTAAAAAATTATGCCCTGAGCTTGAAGCAGGATTAGACCTGAAGTGAATTTCTAAATGCATTATTGGAATCAAGGTATGTTCTATGTTGCAGATGATTGCCAGATGCATTTGATTTATGGCAAACAGGCACCTATTCCACAAATGAGATATGCCGCTGCAAGACAAATTATACAAAATTTGGACATTGCCATAAGAATTAGTCAAATGGATCATTTCAAAGATCATATCACAATCATCACATATACCTGCAGGCTGCTGGCTCAACAGCGCCTTGAGGGAGGCCAAGTAATCATGTCTGTACATAGTATTTCGCATTATTGAGATTTTTGCTTTCTTAATAGTTTTGCATATATTTATCTGAATGAAAGGCAGCTTTTGAACCTGAAGTTGAAAATCTCGAATTTTAAGAGGTGGATGAGAATAGCTTGCATAAAATGTTTGCACAAGATTGAGACACTTGTGAGCACAGGCTTGTAGAATATTAGAGACTCTCAAATGAGTTATGTATGGTCTATTGAGTATATATCTCATGACGAAAGATGGCTGCTTCTGTAATCGTAACCAACATGCACGGTGAAAAGTCTGAGCAGTAAGTGATCACAACATAATTGAATCAGTGACTTGTACAGGACCACTTTTCTTAATGCCTTTCATGGTAGTAGCATAGCCCAGGCTAAAATTTTGGTTGTATGAAGCAATATTCCTCTGTGCAAATGGCTTAAATTTCCAAGAAGAAACATAATTCAATTTCCAGTGGGTAAGATACAATTTCCAGTGTAGGGTATGATTAAATTTCCTGGGATACCGGGTAACAATTTCCTCAGGGAGATCGATGCTTGGAAGAGAAAGAATCCTTGAACTTGGTACATATATGAAAGGTGATGTCGAGGCAAGGATTGTATTTTGAGATGGCGGTGATGGCAGTGGTGGATGTATTATATTTGAGACGATGACAACGATGACAACAACGGCAGCAAAAACAACAACGGCGGCAACAACAACAACAACGGGGACAACAACAATAATGACAGTGGCGGCGGCAGCGGGGACCAGCAGTAAAGACAAGTCGATGTTGTGGGACCAGAAGACATCAAGGAAAGAAAGACGGATATCAAGACGCGAAGTACAAAACCGTCGTTGACAGACGTGACCAAGATTGAGGGAAACAGCGATCCGAGGGATGTTGACATTCGTTGAGTTGATATGTAGGGCCAGTGGGTAAGACGTGATGGAAAGCGAGGTAGACAGGAAAGGGACAAAAAAGACACAGGGAAGAGATCAGTTAGCAGTTCATTATCAAACGAGCAGTGCAACGTACCAAAAATGATCTGACACAATACACGTATCATTGGCAACTCTACAATCTACCTGCAGCGGTCCAGACCATCAGCCCCTGTAAGAACCAAGGGGGACCGGGAATCATTACCGGTGGGATGTTTTGTAGGGTAAAAGCTAGCAAGGTTGAATTAGTCGGATGACGTGGCACACAGCTGAGACACAACGTACTATGAGAAGACAAGAATAGCTGGTGCATACAAAGCAGATGGCCGAGCCAAATGCCTACAGCAAATAAAGAAGTTGTTACTTTCATGGATGGTGAGCAGTGATGAGTATGGGTGAAAGATGATGAGCGTTGCAGAGCAAGTGTGTTGCAGATCACGCGTCTTTGCGGCAACCGCCGATGACCCACCGGTCCCCGGTGGAGTTATCGAGCATAGCCACACGCAGAAACGTCAGGTTATAAGAACGAGACCCTAAAGGGCCTCGTAAAATGAAAGCTCTGGTGCGTAGCATGTGGAACAACAGTCATATGGTGTACAGGTCTGAGGATGCGGAGATAAATAGTACCAAATATAGACATCATGACAGTGAGTCTCTGCTTCATGCATTTGACTTGGTGCTCTTTGCTAACATTGTCAGTGTGATGCTGCTATATCCTACCTTGAAGAGTTATGTGAAAGGCATTGTGGCCATGCTCTACAAGTTGGGACTTGGGTCCAAACTCATTGGGGTAGTCTCGCCAAGTGTTTTAAGGTATGTCTAGGTGGGCTAGGGGGATGAGAAGACCCAGGTCTGGGTGTAGGGATACGGGCGAGGAGGGAAGGAACAACAAAAATGGGGTAAGGGTTCCTGTGGATATTGTTTCGTTGGGAGGATGTGAGCATTGATGTGAGATGTAGATGTAGATGTATATGTAGGAGTGGGAATGGGAGTGGCAGTGCTGATGAGCCTGGGGCAGAAGGGTGAGAAGGGGGATGAGAAAAAAGATAAAGATGAGGATATAGAGAGATTTGATGTGAGACCAATATGGAAGAGGACAAGAGCATGAGTGATAGAACTAGAGCTCGAGTTGATCCTGTTACTCACATCCATACTCATAGCTGCGGCTACAGACACAGGTACGGGTAACAAGCTCAGTACCAGCATTGTGAGAGCACAAGGAGGACTAGGTGTACCCCTCCCACATCCACACCCACCCCCATACTACTAAAACCTCCATCACCAGTGCTATCCCCACCACCATGATTTAAAGGCCCCACCAACCCCCTGCACCTCCAATGCTTTCATATGTAACACTCTTCAATACTGTCTTGGGCAGGAGTGAGGACGGTGTTGTGGGAGGGAGTGGAGCAGGGAAAGGAGGGGGGTTGGTCTCGAAGTCCAGGAAGGGAGTAGGTTTGGGGTAGGATGAGGATGAGGAATACATGTCGAGGACTGTAAAAACGTATCAGAGCACAGAAAAAGAAATAAACTTGTTGGTCTAAACTTACTGTATCCAAGCTCCCACACTACTCCAAGTCCAGGCTCCATCTGCTTCATCTGCTTTTGATGCTCCAGAGGTGTCAATGAAGGTCTGAACACACCAGTCAAGTCCATAGGTTGTCAACTTGACAATTTACCCCAGTTGAGTAGGGCAAACCAGGTGAGGATATCTTGTCCATAACATGCTGTCCTGTTTACAGAGTCAGTTGAAAGAAGAGTGAGCTGAGACAAATTGTCAAAACACGAAGAAGAAAAGAGAGAAAGAGAGAGACAATTGTACATACCAGTGTAAGTAGACTTGGTAAGCGTTGGCTTGCTGTCTGTCGTCGTAAAGGAAAACGTGTAAATGTGACAATTTGAAACGATGCAAGAGGACTGCATACCCGACGCACTAGTGTGTGAGCTGTAGGCATCAGAGTAGGCATCATCATTTGTATCCCCCCAGAAAGACGAGAAAAATAGAGTGTAAAGCATGCTGAAATGTAAATGTTTACATTTGTTACTTTCGGAAACCTTTCCCACACTTTCCCATATCGTTGGTCATTGTTCACTATTGTTGTGTTACTGGGGAAAGGTGCCAGTGCTTCGCATGGCAAATTACGAGGCCTGAAATAAAATGGTTTTGTATGCAGTAAAAAATTCTTTTAATTAGATAGAGCCCAATACTGTATCATTTTAATGTAATGGCACCTTTAAATGACCTTGGATTAGAGATAGCCATAGTGGTTCAGAGTCTCAGAGAGTGGCTCTTGATGACTTTCGACAGCTGTTGAGGGAAGGTAAACATGTCTGAAGCGTCATGCTGGTTGGTGGGCCTGGTGGGGAGGGAAGGCAGGAATGACGTCAGTCGAGCATCAGCTGAAATGACAGTGTTCAGGCACTGAGGAGCACTGAGGAGGTGTGTAAAAGTTAGAACCTGTGAGAAAGTTTGGTACTCAATTGGGGGGTCAACATAAGTTAACTCGGCCTAAAGGGCCTCATAATAGGCTAGGTTGAAAGGGCAATGAGGTATGGCTCTAATGAGTGTTGTTCCTATTTCTAGGGAGGAAATAGTAGATATCTGCACCCCATACAGACTGGGCGCTTGTCATCTTGGTATATACTGGGGTAAGGGGCCAGTGCTTTGCATGGCAAGACACGAGGCCTCATTGGCTTGCATCTAAATAGATAGCCAAGTAGAGTAGGAATTGAAATGATATATGTATTTTTCATGTACTGTACATGCCAATACAAAAGTACAATGGGGACAACAGTCCCAGGAGACACAAGCAGCGAGAAGCAGCAGTAGAATAAAATGTGACAGTATAGAGGTGAGAGAGATGAAGAAGACCATCAAGAAGTAACCACATAGAGAGAGGGGGCGCCCATGGCAAATGAAAGAAACACTGAGGGAGAGAAAAAGAAAATAGGGAAAAATGCAGACATGCGGTCACTCGTCGCATATCCTTCTTCATAAACCTTGTCGCAACAAAAAGGAACTCTCGGAGACGTCTTGATGATAATGCAGGCCCACATCGCCTTGTCGCAACGAGAAAGAATGCGTCTCGATGGTAATGGTGTCGTCAAAGTGGCATCCAGGATACCCTGTAAATAGAAGTCAAAGTAGAGGCATCCTTAATGAGATTTTCTGAAGGAGACAACCAGACTCATAAGAGCAGGGAGAGAGACGGTGTATCTAGAGCCCTATACTCGGGGCCAGGATGAGAAGGCTCCATGGTATGATTTATTGTGATTTTCTGCAGAGAGCACTGGCCTTTAGTAAAAGTACCAGTAAAAAGAAAAGACTCACTCAGTTTCATCCAGGTAAATATATGTATTATATGGCCTAACAGTAGTCCAATTTGGCTGGCTGCAGTTTTCTAATGTTTTGTTTGTGAAGAAAGTGGACGGCTCCATGAGCAAGAGGAACCAAAGGGAGGGGCGGTGGTGGTTGGGGTGAGTGAGAAACTTGGAAACGTCACGCTGGCATGACATCTTTGTCAACGTCAGCGGTCACTGGACACGGTCCAGACCAATTCCAGACTGAATTTCGGTTGTCGGGAATGATAGAGACCATCTTAGGGGTGGGAGTTTGAACCTGTGGAAAAGCTTTGAGAGGTCACTTTGAAACGACATAAATTAACTCGGCCTTTAAGAGGCCTCGTAATATTTAGTGATACTTTTTTACCTACAAAAATTGCCAACTGGTCAAGCATGCATGAAAACAATGAGCTAGGGTATAGCAGGTCACAGAACTGACTTTTAGTAGTGAAAGGGGATGTATTGACGCCCCATAGAGGGTGGGCACTCATAGGAGTGGAGTGAAATATGGAGTTGACGGGTGGCTAAAACTGGGGAATGGACTAAAGGCAAGCATGTTATTCAATATGTCAATGAGCTATGACCCTATGGACATATGATTCTGTTACTAGGAATCATAAGCAACATTTTGACACCCTACATAAGGTGGGCGCTTGTCGCTTTGATATTTATCCATGCAGAAAGATTTTCGGATGTGAGAAAATATGAGGTTTGAGGTTGCATAGCAAAAACAGTGGTTGGGTTAGGGTTGAGGACTTAGAAACAAGTTACGCCCAGATGCGTTCGACGTCTGGGAATCCGAATATTCAAGTTTTAAGGCAATCCGATTCGCCGTTCTCGAGATATGTCCAAAACGGTGTAGAACAGTGTAAGCAAAAACATAGCTTTGTAAAATACGTCCTCATAACCTAATTAGACAACGCCCGGTACGTTCTTGTTACCCGTATGCGTTCGATGGGTAGGAATCCGAATCTGCAACTTTTAAGACGATCCGATGAGCGGTTGTAGAGATATGGACGAAATGATGTTGAAAACCCACGATGTCCATTGTGGGAGCTAATCTATAATAGGCCGCCTGTTGCGTCGGAACTAATATTTCTTTCCGTCGGGTCACATGGAAATGCACCAGGACAAAGCTAGAAACATAGCCCCACGGATAACTCTGGTCCAAACCCGTTTAACGGATGGATAGAACGGACCATTTAAACATAGCCACAAGCAAAAATCAAGTGTAATAAACTCAGCCTCATAATTACAAGTGGTCTGTAATTTTAATGGTAATTTTAATGGAGATTAACCGATTAAATCAGTAATTAATTGTATCTGGTTGGTGCCTTAGCTCGCTGGCAGCTCTCGCTTCAGAAGTACTAGAACGTCCTCGGGTATCCACACCGCTCCTGAAGTTGGGCGTCACAACCTCACTCCCAAGATTGATTGTCTGTCCTATTCCAATCAGCTTTCGCCGTATGTTGAGGTTGTACAAGAGCGTTAATGAATAAACATGGTTGATATTGTAGATGAATATCAGGTCGACTGCGGAGTATCGGTCAATTATCGCATTGATTTCAAAAATTAGATCGGGAGGACTTGAATGAAGAGGATTTCGCGCAGGTATATGAACCAAATATGAACATACCATTAGTTTGATAATCGCTAACAAAGAGAGCAAGAGGGAGGATTGCAGTGACAGCAGTGAATAAGCCTGTTTTCAGCGCGAGAGTCGTCAGGCGACGGATGAGCCTGAAAATAGGATAAGTTTAAAACATCGAATCGCAGGATATTGCTAATCCTTACCTGCGCGAAGACCTGAGCTCAACGTCTGTAGAGATGTAATACACGACCAGAAGTATTGCAATAGATATGTCTACCACAGCCCCAGATGTTAACCATAAACTGTGAGTGGTAATCAGAATACCTGGACTGCCACAACTCTCTCGAAAATCAAGCTGTAACTCGACTTACATGACACCAGTTAGAATCCGGGTCCGACTGGGATCATTATGAAAGGCAATGATTAGCGCTGTAACATATGCAGCACTTCCGACCTAAGTGATCCAAGCTCTTTCTCAATTGGAAATTGCAAGGATAAATGCAAAGGCACTTACATGCAACAGTATCGTCAAACCGATAGCTCCTACCACAGATTTCCGACTAGTTCTGCCAAAACTAGGAGTCAGACATGAAATAAGCCTGAAATATCCTATTTGGCACATACAAAACCCAATACCTGTTCAACATGAAACACTGTACGATCGCCGCTGAGGTGCCATTGACGATTAAACACAATGGGGTAGGCCTGGAAAGCGTCGGAAGTCTCAGTGAATTGAACTCCCTGAAGGTCATAGACTTGCCAATCAGGTATGCTCAGAGGTAAAATTTGTCCTGCGCACGTATGTATCAGTAATTTGACAGCTTGGTCCCGGCAACTGAAAGGCTACCTTGACGAGTAACTGCAAACTGCCAGGAATCAAGGATGAGGAAAAACTCGCAAATTACACGACCCACCAAGTAACAACTTCCACATGCCGCCACTGTTGCCAGTGTATCGCATACAACCGCCCCTAAGACTGCCGCCTTTACGATCCCCTTGTCAGCAGGATAACATCTGAAGTAATGGTTTGTCTGAAGTAAAGAGGTGGCGAATGCTATTTAGTGGGTCATAGCTAAGCTGAGGCGCAGAGTCGAAGAAAACTTTACCTGATGAATTACTAGCACATACGACATCAAACTCAACCATGCCGCTATAAGAAGTGATCTGTGAATGGTTCAGAAAGGTGAGATCTATGTACGAGAAGAAGGCTTGGACGCACCCAAGTAAGTCGTATGCGCCATGGATGCTCATGGCGTTCTTTACACCAAGTACTCGATAGACAGATAAATATGGATGAAGGGGAATGAACCAAAGAACCTGTCGGCCTAGGTATAAGAATCCATTTATAAGCTCGCTCCCCATTCATTTACGTCAATGTAACGAACCCAATGGAGAAGATCTAGATATATGTATTCGATAGACAGATAAATATGGATGAAAGGGAATGAACCAAAGAACCTGTCAGCCTAGGTATAAGAATCCATTTATAAGCTCGCTCCCCATTCATTTACATCAATGTAACGAACCCGATGGAGAAGATCTAGATATATTTATTCACAACTTAGAGTGCACATATCACCCAGGACCCTCTAGACAGCTCTACACACCCATGGCTCAAACCGTGGTTTGTCCGGAGTCTATGAAACCGTGGGCTACCCTACGGTTGCCCATCAGGACAAGGTCAAGTTTGACTCGGATTGTCGACTTCCTTCCCTTAGCCGACACCTGCGTTCGGGGTCCTGGCACTCCGTGACTGCAGTTGGTCCGTGGACGACGGTCTCTATCAGCTAGCAGACTCTTCATGTGAGTTAGTGTACTCACCTGCGACTCTACTGCACTCAGCATGTAGTATCTATACATACCTCTTCAGCCAATTCTGAAGCTCGTGCCAACTTCATTACAGACTCAGACTTCCATTCACTGCAATTCCCTGACCCATGTATACATATGAAAGGGGTGTGGGCCAGCGCCGAGGCGTGGCAAGTACGAGGCCGCAGGGTTTTACCTCAGACCAAATAGTCATTAAATTGTATTTTCATTTCTTGTACAAACAGCTGGTCGTTCTATGTAGATGCTTGGAGCAAAAACGGGTAACAATAACTATGAAGACGGGATGCAGATCTGGTGATGATGAGACGAGACGAAGAAGACAGAGTGAAAGTGCATAATTAGATAGTGAAAAACAGCAAAGAAAGTAAAGGAAAAGAGAAGGAATAAGGGAAGGTGAGACACATAGAAAAAGGGAAAAGCAAATGTACCTGGCATATACAAACCAGGGAGGTTTTGATGTCTTCAGTCAACAAAGCAAAGGAAAAAAAGAGAAGAAAATGATAACACACTGGAAGACAATAATAACTTCAGAGAGACCTATACTCCCTCTACTCTACTTCTAGCTTGACATCTAATTTAGTGCACCTGTTATCAAAGTCTTCCCAGAACAGTAGAGTGAGGAGAGTCGGTCGGAATAGGGACGATTGATGATGCATGCTTGGAAATGCATTGGGGAATGAGACGACATAGCCACAAGCAGAAACCGAGTGCAAAGACCTCCACCTTACTCGCAAGCTTCGCTTCGTATGTAATAGGCCAAACTGAGGGCAACCCTCCCTAAAAATGCAGAGATTGTGAGTGAGAGTGTGGGCTGTACATACATACAAATGTTGGTAGTAGTAGTATGTGTTATTAAAAGAGGGCGGGATGGGTGGGCAGAAGAAAAAATGCATAAATGGTTGGGGTCAAACGAATCAAATCATATATATGTGTGACGGATCATACTGGTGTACGACGAGCCTCCGCTGCAAACCACAGCACCTGTCGCAACTGATCCTTGGAAAATGCTGAAACAAATAAACCGGGAACATAACTGGAATGATGAATGGATGTTTGAGAGAGGGGTATCGGATGAGGCTCCGCTCAGTGTTTGCTGTAAGGGCTAAGCCTTATTTACGCTAAGGGTCTTAAGCTGTAGTGGTCATGTGATTTTACTGCAGAATAAATTTTTTTACTACAGGTAGTAGAGGAGCTACATGTCGTGTCAACCTAGTACCACGGCTGCCAGCCAGTGGTTTGTCATGGTTACCTCGTTTCCTTGCAGAATAGAGTGCACTGTGTAGACATAATTCTAGATGGCTATTGTATATTGTGCCGCGTGCGCTGATGCACTCAGTAGTGACTGGGCTGGAGTGAGGAGGCCTTACATATGGAACTGTTGGCAGAGGAGGAGGACCAGATACGAGATGAAGGAGAGTTGGAAGGCTCTGGTGATGAGTATGTTGGGTAATTACAAATTTTTATACTAAGGCCTTAAGTGCCCTTAAGTAATACTTAACTCAAGCCCACACTTAAGCCTTTAAGCCGTAAGCTCCATGGGTACCCTTAATTAAGCCCTTAAGGCGAACACTGGCTCCGCTTGCTATTTGCGGAGGCCTCTGAAGGTGCAAGCACCTACATCAAACTCAGCCTCATTCTTCAGCCTCATAATTGAGACAACGTCGTTGTTTGGTCATGTTAAGAAATACAGAGGCTGCGGATATGGGCAAGGACTCGGAGGAAACCGGTAACAACAGCCTGAGAGGAGACGGGATGAATATGCACCGCCACACGCGGAAACCAGTGTTCTACCAAAGGCTTAAGCCCGTTTAAGCTTTAAGCCTTAAATACCCTTAAATTTAAGGCTTAAAATTTTCCGAGTGAGATCTTTAAGCCTTAAGCTGACTTAAGGTCCAGGGTAACAATAGTCAAGCGAATTACGAGCAAGAATGATAGTCTAGCGAGTTGCGAGCGAGGCCAAGGTAGACAGACTGGAAAAGTAGAAGAATCGTACCATAAGTTCCTGAAGTTACTAGGTATTTGAGTCCATCATGAAGCTACCTACTCCATGGCTACTGCCAAAAATCCTCTCTGGGCCTATTTTCACGAAGGACCACTGCAAAACTCTGTTCATCACATAGCCTGGTGTAAAGCCTGTGTTTCCCATCATGAAGAAGAGGATGCCGCTGGAAAGCTGGCGCATAGAAATGGCCAAATGGATTGCAGAGGCAAGAGAGGCAGAGCGGCAGGAAAATATAGATGAATTGAACTTGGACATTGATTCTGATCATTTGACTAGCCTACCACGACTGCAAGCTGTGCTCGAGTCCATGCCAAGATGCACAAAACCCGCTTCAATGAAGCTCAAGTCATTATTTGGTGGTTTACCACATCCGGCACGTCTCCCTCGGACCGTGATTGATGAGGAAGCCGCGCTTATGGAGGCTCTCGCAGATGCTGAGGAGGATGAACGGCTTGATGACGGTGCTATAGAGATAGATACAGACGAAGAATATGTAGGCTAGAGTACAATAATATCTCCTTAATTCCTTTTTTTTTCGAGACTTTAAACCTTAAAAAAATCACTTAAATTTAACCCTTTAAGTGCCTTAAGCCTTAAAGATTTCAAAATGTCAATTTAAGGCCTTAAAGTAGAACACTGGCGGAAACGGAGTGTAAAGAACTCAGCCTCATTTCATTCGGCCTCGTAACTCTATCAGTAGTTTTGATACGTGCCTGCAGTTCAGCTACTATTACACTGTCCGAGATACTGTCAAGAAAGAAAGAAAGATACCCCCTATATGTATCTGTGCACGCGGGAATCTCCAAACTCGCACGAATTGGAAACATTTTTTCAGAGACCTGAGGAAGTTTCCAAATTACTCGTGGTTAATGTTTACTTTAATATAGTCTAATTGCAAGTACTTCACAGAGTCTCGCGCCCTCACTCCTCTCATTCTCTATCCTTCCCTATCCTCCATCTTGGTTCGTACATCTCGTTGAGATCGGGCCCTCCTTACTAGCAGTTAGTGATCTGATCGCAATTCAGTGAAACTGCTAGTCTTCTGACATCCGCATATCTCTCTCTCACTTCCGTTCCAAACACTCATTCTTACATCCTTTTTTACTCGTCTCATCCATTTCATATTCTCATCATTTACCTTATAAACTTTCCCATCCCGTTTTGTTTCTTTAGTTTATTTCTTTCGTTCACTCGCCGTTCACTTGGAAGATTTTTCGCTCACCCTCCCATTCCACCCTCTTTTCAAATTCTCACCCAAGTAGTGGCAAACTTTTCGTGATAAGGGGCTTTCTCCCAAGTGGTTTACTCCCGCAGGTTTTTAACGTTACCCTACTACGGTCATTGTAGTACTTAACTCAGTAAAATGTCGTAGTAGCCCTTTTTCATCATCCTAATGTCATTTTTTACGGGCGGCCTCTCGGGGTCGTCGCGAATCAGCCTATATTTCTTTATTGCCCGACTTCACTGACTCGCGTTGGAAGACGCAGCAATTAGATTTAACCAAACGCTATCCACCCACCAAAACCGCGGGTCACGTGAAATATCCGCGTGCTTTTCGCATGGCCTCGCGCGTACAAGTCCCATCCTGCCCTTGGTCAATGAACGAGGACTTTTGCGAAGGTGTATAGGCGATGTATATAATCAGTGTAGTGGTGTAGTGTATATAGGCAATAATATCACACTGTAGTAGCGAATAAGGTCACGACTGAGGATAACCTAGTGTCCAGACCAAAGTCGGACCTCAGTAATTTTTTTTTTTCAAATTTTGATGCAGTTTATTTCGCCGAGCTCTCCCAGACTCTCGTACTCTCGAGAATTACCCGTACTCTCGCAAAGAAGTCTCCGCAAGCGCCAGGTTGGCCGGGAAATGTCAAAGTTTGTGGAGGATATAGGTGATTTTGAAAGTACTCGAGGATCAAGGGATACAACTTGGGCAAAGAAGCAAAAGGGGGACGGTAGACGGGTGGCAAATACCATGGAATATGAGATTGAACCCAATACGAGCTCTCGTCAGTAAAATTTTCAGTAGACAATCACTACTTAGACTTGACTTAGACATGGAACTTAGCTAAAGGGCAATGATTTTCTATTAAATTTTCTATTTTTTTTTGCTATAATTATTCCTATATACTATATCGACTACATATTATGCTTAAGGACCTTAGAAAACGGCCTCCACTGTGTGACGAAGAGCGGTACGGCGAAGCGCGGTGTAAGGGTCACATCCCTTACTCCATATATAGAGCCTGCGAAGGTATTCACATGTACCGAATATTGTGGCCTTTTGGTCCAGCTGGAGGTTGGGTCTCATCGCAGGCTGACCTAATCCTTTACACGCGGGACATGGACGCGCGAGAGACCACGTGAAAAGCACGCGAGTAATGCACGTGACCCGCGGTTTTGGTGCGTGGATAACGTTTAGTTCACATTTACATCCTCTTGTTGTCTTAATCATTGTTTCTGCTCTAACGCGACGACCGTCGTCTATCGCTTCCAGACCTGGAAACCCAAAAACCTAAAAAGACGGGAATAAAAAATCGCTGACGACTCAGCCTGCTCTAGCCTCTGAACCAGGCGGGGACAAGGATGGGCATGGTCATCACGTTTGCGCTCACGGTCTCTGTCTCTGTCTCGAGCTCGTTCATGCATTCCTCCTGAAACTTGTCACGCGCCAAGTTACTCGACCTTGCCAAATTGGGCCGACCGGTCTTGATACGCGCCACCGATTGCCGTTCCTACTACACCTTGCCTTCCAGTCGGTCGCTCGCTATCGTCTCGCGGGTTATTTCAGTGGGATTTTAAGTATGTTTATGTATTGATTTTATCTAGCTAGCTATTGCCTTGCTGGATATTCAACCCTCCTCCGAGTCCTCGAATTTTAAGTATGTACATGTGTATTGGTTCTATCTAGCTACAGTAAGTATCTTAGGCTCTAGAACTTTCCAATCTGTTTGACGTTCGTGCATATTGACCAAGCCACTTCTAAGCTCTAAGCTCTCGTTGAAGTATGGTGGACTAGTCCATGTCCATTGTCACTATAGAAAGCGTGACAGGACCCCGGCTCACTCAAGGGACATTAAGCGAAGTAAAACTTGAGCTTGTCCCGATGGGCAACCGTATACCCACATTTCAAGGAGCCCTGACCACAATTAACCGACCAATATGACTGTTCACTGAATACAAAACTGAATTGTATACACATACATATGTACATCCCAACGCTTCGTCGGCTCTGGATCCTCAGCTGCGGCTTGGGTAAAAAGAATCATGAGTGGGGAGAAAGCATATATTTTTTCCAATTCTATAGCAGCTTAACTTAAGTAAACCTGACTTTTGGACATTTTACTCAAGTGAACTTGAGTTTTTAATTAAGTTTACCTATACTCAAGGATGCGTGCTACCGAGAATTTATACAAATTGCTACTACAGTATACACCCTCCTAACACATACCCGCCTTAACACATAACCCCCAATAGGACATACCTTTCGGCTGTCACCACCATGGTTACTATGGTGTAACACATACCTCCGCTATAACACATAGGACATACCCATTTGACTAGACCATAAGACATACCTTCCTTATATGGAAGGCATACTGCCACACGTTTCGTCGGTACGGAGCTCAAGAGGGTCAACAAAGGGTTGACGAAGGGTTGAAAAGATGATTTTGGAATATAATTTGATTTTTTTGTAATTTTTTTACAATTCCGTAGTGCGCCGCAGCCTGAGTTCTTCTTCATCGTCTCCCAATGCCCCCCAAACCTCTGGAGACCTTGAAAAAAGGTCTATCTGTACTCTCCGAACGCATTGTCGCCAAAAGGAAGGACATTACAACCAGGCTTATGCACAAAAAGAAGGTCTCAGAGGAAGAAGAGAAATGGCTCGACAATGAGGGAAATGTGGTTGACGAGACATTGGTCATCGAAAAATTGGACAAAGCCTCAGATTACGAACATGGAGGACCCATTTGCTCGGAAATTGGAAGGTATTCTTGCTTCCTTTGGTCGTCAGACTCAACTCGAAGAGACTCGGGCCATGATAGATACTCAAATTACTGATTACTTCTCGTAAAGAACCGTTAAAACATGTAACTACACTAAAATTTATTATAAGCGGATTTGGGTCCGATTTTATCGGACTCCCTCGTAGGACATACTCTCCCATAACACATACCTTGGGCCTGTAACCTAGGGGTATGTGTTAAGAGGGTGTATACTGTACAAGAAAAACTTAAGTCCATGATCATAAGTCAGTAGGAAAAACAATACAAGAAAAACTCAAGTGAAAAACTCAAGTCCTTCGTCATGAATCAATAAGTCAATAGTACTACTTACTTAGTAGAAGCGATAAGCAAACATGACACAAGAAAAACTAGGCTAAAAAGCGAACTTAATTCTGTTCTATAAGTGCCAAGTCTGAAGAAAGAAAAAAAAACTGGGGTAAAGTGCCATCGCTTCGTGTGGCAAGCTACGAGGCCTTTGGGATTTCAGCAGCACATATTAATGTACAGTTTTCGAGAGGCAACATAGTACATGTAAGTAAATGCTGTTATAACAGCAGAAGAAATCAGTACGAGCACCTTAAACACTAGTGGAGGAACCCAAACATGAGGAGGAGGAAGCAAGGCGCACTCAATGCTGCCTTAGTTACGTGGTCTGAGGAAGCTGTGAACAACATCATGGTGGTCTTGACCATGAGTGCTTGATGAGCGCCAAAAAACAGGGGTGGGAGTTTGAACCTGTAGAAAAGATAAGAACAGGTTCAGATAGAGACTGGATGCCTCTCAGGCCACCACACAGGAGCAAAGACAAGAAAAACAAGGATAATAGATAGATAAGGGTGAGTAAGCCAGTACTGGGCCAGAGTCTACTTTCTTGCATTTTTGAATCACTCAGGTTTACTACCATCACCTTTTTGGACTTCCCTTTTTTGTTCTTCGCTGTAGACTGGCTTATGGCTTCAGGACTGGGTTCCCTTTGTGTTCAGATCCAACATCAATTAATAACAATGGTAAAGGCGAAACACCTGTTTGGTTTACGACTGAGGAGCCTATTGGAGGTACGTTCTCAGTTCTGTTCTGTGTCTTTGCAATAATCTTCTAATGTATATGTTTTTTTACCTCTTCCAACTCTCCAATGCCCACTTCCGTTTAGGCAGTTGTTTGATGGCTCATCAAATTGCTGACTGCCTCGGCAATCCCCATGCCACCAGTTATCTTGGATGAAGGATTTGGTATGCTAGCTTTCTTTGTATTGAGTGAGACTTAAGCGGACCTCTCCAATGTTTGGACAGGGCCTGAAAAGTTGGTGTATCTGGTAAGTGGTGACTTAAGTCTTGACATAGCTAACAATATCAAAGGATGCTTAAGTTGCAGACTACTTAAGTTTGCAACCTAACTTGAGGCCCCCATGGACTCAAGTCATATCAGAATGGTATCTTACATTAACTTCAGAATGGACTTTAAGTTAAAACTTAAGTAAACTTGAGTAAAATGTCTGCAAATCAACTATACTTAAGTTAAGTTAATCCGGTTACAGTCTAATTCTAGTTACATGTACGTCCATATATACACTACCAGTACATTGAATGAACAACTAATCTCGCTCTGACTCCCGAGGTATCACACAAACATCCCACATCACGAAAAAGTCATGACTATGTGAGGCTGCAAACAAGACAGGCAGGAATTAGCTAATGAGGGTATGAGAGCAGAGGAAACAGCTTACTGTGTCACCAGATCTTCAAGTGTCTGACCTAGAAGCAATGTTACGAGGCCTTTAGGCCCCGTTCTGTAACTGGGATAGGATAAGAAAAAACAGAATAAAAAATGATGCGATTTTTTGATATTTCCGTCCGACAAGCATTGGACAACGAAACAATAAATTTATTCCATTCCTCCACAGTAGCTTACGTTTCGATTCTCGTGCGAGTGCACTCCCACTGTCTCAGTGGTTTTTTCTTCAAGACTTCGAACGTATAGACAGGCCTCACCGTGCACAAAGTCGTGTTTCTGAAGCGAAAAAGTACAGGTGCATTCCGCTGGCGTTTCCGGAGACCTCACGAACCCTCCACACTTCATACAGTCCATTACAAGGACAGGCCAGGGTGAGTACTTTTTTCTTTACCACACTATGATACGCGACACGATACGCAACACGATATGTGATATGGTATACAATACGATACACGATACATCATGCAATATCTGATCCTATATGCTCCCCGTCGCACGATACAATATGCTCACATGCTGCTCTGGACAGACACATTGCGACGTGGCGTGGAACTCCGCCAACAGCTCCGTAAAACCTTGGCCCATGAACTGAGTCCCTCATCGCTGAAAAACGAACCGAATGCGAAACGCCCCCAGAGCGGCACGATCTCTGGTCCTGTTGCACCATCACCAGAACGCTCCCAACAGGCTGACCCCCATGTCCACCTATCACAGTACGCGTCGCAGCAGCAGTACGCCCAGCTACAACCAACATATGCCCAACAGCAGCCGCACCATACCCACCAGCTGCCCCCATATCTTCTTCAGCATCCCACACACCTTCAGCAGCAGCCACAGCCACAATATACCCAGTCACCCACTCTGTATCCCGAACCACAACCCCAGTACACTCTGTAGCACCCTCCTTACACTCAGCAGATACTGCAATATGTCCAACAACAACACCACCAACTCTACCAGCCAGTCCAATACCCTCCACTGCAATACCCTCCACCACAATACCCAGTTCCACAGTCACCCTGGGGCATATCTGCCACTGCACACCTTCCTGTCTGTGGCTCCTGGGCAAGCTCTGCTACCCCAGTCGAAGACCAGATTGGGAAGGATGCTAGCAGACCCTCGCACCGCTAGGGGGACCGCGATGACCCTGAGTGCCTGGACAGCTTCTGCACAGATGCGGCAATCATTTGCCAACTACTGGCTGGACAAAGTTAACCTACCCGATTTCTTGTCTCGGCTTAACCCTTCCACTGCCCATGCTCTCGTGGCATCAAAACCCATGTCTGCATTGTCGCTGGGTAGAGACGGAAAGCTGTGAGTCGAGGATAGGAAGAGAAACTCCATCCCGCTGGAAGACTTGGAGTCAGGTGACATGCCTGAAGTTGGGAGCAACCTGGTCACTGTTATCAGGGCTTACTTCATTCCCTGGAACGAGCCCGCGCCAGGCTCGTCTCAAGCTCACATGGTCACTGACGCATTTGAACAGATGTTTGCTGAGGTGGCTCGCCGGCCTAACTATCTACTCTTGTTCCCTACATACTGCCGATACATTGCCACCATTATCTCCATTTTCGAGTTGGGACAGGACATGAATGTCATGCCAGACGTCTTCTCCCCAGCAGTCTGGGACCAGTGTCACCTGATGGAACAGATGACCCTTCAACAGGCACCATCACATACTCACACTCGTCCACGCGACCACAACCTCCTCATCGCACCAGTCCCATCAACCCAAAACCACTGCTTCCTCCTCATTCCCATCAAAACAGCACAGTACCTTTCGCACCCAATCTTCGCAGAAATCCAATGGCACCCAACTCATCAGGTGCTGGATCTGCCCCATGTCTCATAGAGCCAAGGACCACTTCACCTCCTCCTTCTCCTTCCTCAAACAACTGCCCAGTGGCCACTATGGCACACCAGCAGATGGAACGTCTACGGCGACTGCAAGTATAACTCCTGCAGACAGGTGCACAAATGCAGCAAGTGCGGACATAACCACCCCGCTCGGGACCACGGAGCTGTTTCCGGTGGTAACCAGGCTTAGATGGAAGGCATGGGAAGACACTCTCAAGGAAGTGGGAGCCCCCAAGAGATTCAGGGAGATACCAAAAGGTCTCCGAGAAGGTTTCTTCATAGGTCTGGAAGGCCATGAACTCACTGAAACTTTCATCCCCGATAACCACTTCAATACGGAACAAGAAGCCCAACACATAGACGAAAAATTTGCAGAAGAAATACTCCTTGGTCAGATCTCCCCTGGTTGGGACCCAGACACTCTCCAGAAACTCATCGGACATTTTCGCACTTCACCGATGGCCGTAATTGAACAGAAACCTGGAAAGTTTCACATCATCATCAACCGCTCATTTCCACGACATCATATTTCACATTTCGAATCCCATAAACAACCCAATTACGAACCAAATAGCAATGAACCGATCCCACTAAATCCCAAACACGCATCAGTAAATTCTGTTATAGACTCATCCAAATACCCATGTGATTGGGGTTCATTTTCGGAATGCTACCTCATCGTCATGAACGCTTCCCCTGGCACCCAAGCTGCAGTCTTTGATGTAGACGCAGCCTTCCGAAACATCCCTATACACCCTGAAATGCGACAATATGTAGCCCTATCCTTCAGAGGAAAAATCCATCTTGATCAAGCACTCAACTTCGGGGTGGCTTCTTCTCCTGGTATTTGGGGACTCATCACTGATGCAATGGTAACTACGCGACAACCTCTCTACATAACTCCTGCTTAACAATACTATTAGGCTTTCATATACATGTTCTTCAGAGCCATCCTTCTCTTAATCGTCATCAAATGGGTAGACGACTTCATTTTCTTCCGCAAACCAGTGCGTCGCAACACAGAAGGCTCCTACACTTACGCCTATGATGCCTCATTCATATGGAAACTCGTGGAGCATCTAGGCTGGCCCTGGGCCCCAAACAAATTTACTGACTTTGTGTTCATTTTCTTATACATCAGTCTCCTCTGGGACCTCCAGAACAAGACGGTACAACTACCAGAGAAGAAGAAAGAAAAATACAAGAAGAAACTAGGGTCGTGGCTAATGACTGACGAAAAAGGAAAACCAAGAAAACTTTCAGCCAATGAAGCTGAGTCCCTCATCAGAACACTCAACCACATCACACTAGTAGTCCCTGATGGCCGTGCCTTCCTCCCAAACTTATCCGCTTTCCAAGCATCCTTTGACGGCCGCAATCCTCATGTCAGACATACGCCAAGCAAAACTCTCCTCAACGACTTGAACTGGTGGATGGAAACCCTTTCTCTTGAGTTTGTCAGCATCACCATCAAGAACATCCCCGAACCTATCACACTGCAAATCTTTGTGGATGCGTCCACCACTTGGGGTATTGGCCTCTTTTTATCCAGAATGTACTTCCTTCGTCTCGCCAGCGTCCAAGACGCTGCACACCCCCATGACTAAAAATCGGTCAACGATTGCTCTCCGAATCCAAGGAGCAATCGCTTTCGAGGCTGCTCTCTGGATCCAGAGAGCAACTTCAGCTGAGAGAGTACCTACACTTTCAATCTAATGATGTATGGGCCTCCTTCGTCTCGCCAGTGTCCAAGACACTCTACACCCGCACGACTAAAAATCGTTCAACGATTGCTCCACGAATTCGTGGAGCAGCTCCAGCTAAAGGTTCTCTCTGCATCCAGGGAGAGTCTACACCTTCTATTAATCGAAAATCGACTTTGTCGTTGCACCAGCGTCCAAGACGCTATACACACCCCCACAACCAATTTCGCAGAAAGACTGCTCTACGAATTCGAGGAGCAGCTCCAGCTGAAGGTTCTCTCTGGACTCAGAGAGTACCTACGCCTTCTTTTAATCCAAAATGTACTTCGTTCTTCTCGCCAGCGTCCGAGACGCTCTACACACAAACGACTAAAAATCGTTCAACAGTTTCTCTCCGAATCCGAGGAGCAATCGTTTTCGAGGTTGCTCTCTGTACTCTGCAGTTGAAAGAGTACCTACACCTTCAATCTAATCAAGTATGGGCCTCCTGCGTCTCGCCAGCGTCCAAGATGCTCTACACCCGCACGACTGAAAATCATTCAACGATTGCCCTCCAAATCCAAGGAGCAATCGCTTTAGGGCTGCTCTCTGAGTCCAGAGAGTATCTACTCATTCAATTAATCCAAAATCGACTTTGTCGTAGCACCAGCGTCCCAGAGGCTACTACACCCCACAACCAACTTCGCAGAAAGTTTGCTCCACGAATTCGTGGAGCAACTCAAGCTAAAGGTTCTCTTTGCTTCCAGGGAGAGTCTACACCTTCCATTAATCGAAAATTGACTTTGTCGTCGCACCAGCGTCCCAGACGCTACTACACCCCACAACCAACTTCACGGAAAGATTGCTCCATGAATTCGTGGAGCAACTCCAGCTAAAGGTTCTCCTTGCTTCCAGAGAGAGTCTACACCTTCCATTAATCGAAAATCGACTTTGTCGTCGCACCAGTGTCCAAGATGCTACTACACCCCACAACCAATTTCGCGGAAGGATTGCTCCACGAATTCGTGGAGCAATTCCAGCTAAAGGTTCTCTTTGCTTCCAGGGAGAGTCTACACCTTCCATTAATCGAAAATTGACTTTGTCGTCGCACCAGCGTCCCAGACGCTACTACACCACACAACCAACTTCACGGAAAGATTGCTCCACGAATTCGTGAAGCAACTCCAGCTAAAGGTTCTCCTTGCTTCCAGAGAGAGTCTACACCTTCCATTAATCGAAAATCGACTTTGTCGTCACACCAGCGTCCAAGACGCTACTACACCCCACAACCAATTTCGCGGAAGGATTGCTCCACAAATTCATGGAGCAATTCCAGCTAAAGGTTCTCTTTGCTTCCAGAGAGAGTCTACACCTTCCATTAATCAAAAATCGACTTTGTCGTCACACCAGCGTCCAAGACACTACTACACCCCACAACCAATTTCGCAGCATCTGTAGGTTAGCAGAGGGCCTATGAGGTAGCCAGGAGGAAAAATTGATCTGATTTCATGATTTGTAAGCCATATTTATCTTATCACTTACCATTTTTGGGAAGGAGAAGGGGAGGGGGGGGGTCAAGCTGGACCTTATGACCAAAAAGGAACATCCGGTCTGGTCATATCATTTTGGAGACCCCTTGGCTGTAGGTACTCTCTGGAGGGTATTCTCTGTACTCAGAGAGTACCTACAACTTTGTGTAATCCAGAATGAAAGTTGTTTCTCAATAATCTATATCACTACTAGTAGAAATTTATGTAGATTGTAATTTCGCTACTTAGCCTAATATACTTTTGTCCTTACCCTTTCCCCAGTGCTTGATAGGCTGCTCCAAGGTGAACATGACCAAGGCTTAAAAAAAGAAGTTGACTTGGCATACTTATTAGCTGAGATTCTTGGCCTTCAAGAAGGCATCGTCCTAGACGCTTGTCAGTTGTGTAAGTTGATAGCCAACCCATACACTCATGTCTAATCTTGATAGATAAACCCTCCAATCATTCAAGACAAACCCTGCCCTACCCTGTCAAATAATCTGCCCAAACCTGTCCTGAACCCTGGTTTGGAAGCCCTACGAAGACGTACAGACTCATCAAGATCCCTACCTGCTCCTCCTCACCCCAAACAATTCCATTCCTCATCGCCCCCTACTTTGAATCTACTTGTTCAAGCTCTATTCGGGGGTCATTTCACTCTCCGAACACGATGGAAGTAGTTTTGAAGCCGTTGCTTATCATTCGGATGCGATATGACTTAGGGTTTTCGCATTATCGTTTGACGCTCCTTACTTCTTTTCCTCTTATGTTGAATCGGCAATTGCTGATATCACCGTTATACCCCTTCGGCGTTCCTTTCTTTTCCTCGACCCCTTTGCGTATTGCCATACTTACTGATCTTTGTTACCATAATCCTCTTTCGTTTCAATACATATCCTCTCTTCCTCGTCATTATTCCAATTCTCGTCTCCTGAATCATTTTGGCTCTCTGATTGCTTGATTTCTCAAACTACTACTACTATCCTTGCTGTGTTTGCTGTCACAATTGTTGCCATCATGTATATAGTCTCTTTTGTCTTGTACCACATATCGTCATTTGTACTCTTCATTGTGTCTGTTGCGTCTACGTTGTCCTTTGTATTTGTACATAGGTTTCTCGAATGTTCACTAGATATCCACGCATCTGTGTATGTGAGCATCTAAGACGTTCAAATACTCAGATGTAGATATCAATGCATTGTTGTATGTGAGCGTCTCAGACGTTCACATCCAGATGCAGATGGTTTCTGTGTATATGAACGTCCGAGACGATCACATACTCAAAACCAGATGCAAATCCATCTGTCTATCTGAGCGTTCCAGATGCTCATGTACTCAGACGTAGATGCAAGTGTCAGTTTATTTGAACATCTCAAATGTTCAGCCCTAAGTCTGTCCCCCAGCCCCATTTACTTTGCCACTATCCTCTTAACCACTCCATTTGCCGTCTGTCCATAGCCCTACCATGGTAGTAATCTTACATAGTAATCTTCATATACTTAGCAGGTATATAGTTAATATCATCCATGAATTCTGACTTCAACAAGTTTGGCTGATTACTTGTTAAAATGATTTGGGGGATTTCTTGGGATCCAAATGCTTATATATATATCTACTGAGACGAACACTTGGTGTGTGAACGTCTTGGACGAACGTTTCGGATGCGAGTCAAGAACATCTGGATGCATCTGTGTATGTCATATGTGAGCATCTCGGACGCTCACATGTACTCTGAGGTTCCCACATATAGATATCAACGCATCCATGTATGTGAGCGTCCAAGACGTTCACATACTCAGATGTAAATCTCAATCCATCTGTGTATGTGAGCGTCCAAGACGTTCACATATAGATGTCGATCTATCTGTGTATATGAACGTCTCGGACACTCACATACATAGATGTAGATTTCGCATCTGTATATGTGAACGTCTCGGACGCTCACATGCACAGATGTGTATTTCAATGCATCTGTGTATATGAACGTCTTGGACGTGAATGTCTCGGACATTCACCGACACATCCAACTCAAGTCCAACCAATCCCAACCCAAGGAAACCTAACCCTGCCCACCCAACCCTGCCCAACCCTACCAGTTTGAACCCTAGTAGGACCCTACGAGATCCTTATAACCCAACCCTGCCCAACCCTGCCCACTCAACCCTGCCCGACCCTACCCAACTCTGCCCAACTCTGCTCAACCCTGCCTGACCCTACCCAACCCTGTAAGCCGACCCTAGGCCCAACCCTGCCCAACCCTGTAAGCCGACCCTAGGCTCGAACCCTAATTGAACCCTACGAACCTCCCTATAACCCTAACCTACAGGCAGCTTCTTACGCTCTTGAATCGGCTGAACGGGAAGGGGATCGTGCTGTTGAAGAGCATACGAAGTTGCGCAAAGAGGTTTTAGGACTTCATTGTGAGCTGAGACGCCTGCAAGACCGCATTAAAACTGGCGGATGGGACCTGATACGTCTTTCAGACTCGGTAGATATAGTGTAATTTTAACTTACTACTAAGTACTCTTAAAGTTTGTGAAAAGCTCTAACGAAAACCCCTGCGTGCCCGGGACAAAGTACAAGCCTCAAAAAAAAAGGCACACCTCGATCAAAGACGCGTAAAAAAAGCTCCGGCAAACCTTTGATCAGTAAAAGCGTCGAAAACCGCATCAAAACCCCGAAAACCCGGATGTACGTTTTACTGATGCAAGAACGGTCAATAGATTACTGAAGCGGACAATGCATCATTTTGAAGTCAGGGCCAAGGGCTCCGAACGTCCTATAAAAGAAAAAGATGTAAGCAGAACATAATACTCAAACTTGGTGGAGACTAACAGAAGCCGGGGCGAATCTAAATGATAAATCGAATGAGACGCGCATGGGAGTTGGGGGGAAAACCTCGTTTGTTTGGCTCCATATTTACATACAAACAACTTAACGCAGCTTTTTCAACTTTGACATCGAACTACCACTACGGTTCTGGACAGCATGGCCGGGGTTTCCCTCTGTCCCAAATGTCCCCATTCTTTTTGGTTTACTGCTGATATCCTGTATCCCACAAACCCCTACCTCATATCTCACCTTGTCTACCTTTCCGAACTCGAAACTCATCTTGCGCCAATACGTCAAGAGCTCAAATCTCTTTCGCTCGAGTCACGAAGCGTCCTCTCTTCGTATAATGCTCTGCTAAAGAAGCAGAAGAAGCTCGAGAAGTACATCAAGCACCAGACAAAGCCTCGGGAGGCATATATTCACCGTCTTCCCGTCGGGCCTCTTTCCTACATCTTCCAACTGGCCTGCCAGTGCGAACCGGACGAGATCAATGACACTGTCATATATCGATGGGGAGATCAGCCCCGGATCCTTGGACATGTGTGCTCATTGTGGCACAGAGTCTCGCGTTCTTTTCCACTAATATGGTCCCAGATACATATTTCCATCAGTTCTTTAACCTTGCGGAGTTCCAGAATGTGTCGGATGATCTATTTGCTCCAGTTCTTTCTGACATATTCTCGTGGGAACCCATTGGATCTCCACCTCGAGTTACATTCCTGCGGAGACTACAGACTCCCTAGGTTTGCGAGGCCCATATATCAGCGTCTGTTTGAAGTTGGAGGACCCTTTCCCTTATCCTCTCCGTCTATGAGCAGGCTTTTTCTTCTTCGAGCTTCAAGATTTCTAGCTTACAAGTACACTTGTGGAGTAGGGTTTATGTCCATGGACGACTTTCCCTCGTGTATAACGGTTTTTTCCATCTTTTGCATAATTGTGTGGGTGTGAGTTTTTCTCCGGCGCTATTCATAATTTCTTATACTCGTTTGACTGGTACCACGACGTTAACGGCGTTACCAGATACTACTGGCTTCCCTTTTTTGACCAGCTTCTTTTCCTACGACATTCATGATGTAATTCCTCCCCTATCAGCGCCTTATGAATTCCTTTTTGTCACCTCCGCCATTCCGACTTTTGACAATCTACACCGACTTTCTTCCTCTTTGGTATCACATCAAGTTTACAACCATTTCGGAGCATCTTCCCCGGCATTTAGTGTTGCACAGACTCGGCTCCGGCTCGCTACGGCTCGACTCGGACCATAGCCGTTAAATTAATGGCTCGCTCTGACTCGAGCCATGCTGAGTCGATGCAAAACTCTTTGGTCACATTGTTTACAGTACTATAACTATGGGATTGCCTTGTCATGCCTTCTTGCATGTTCTGCGATTGCTCAGAGCACTACTTAGGGTGATGTCGATGCATTACTTGCATTTTTGGTGACTACCGCTAAATCCGAAGCCGTAGGAACAGTTACGAGGCCGAAGAATGAGGCTGAGTTTTATACACTCCTTTTCCGCGTGTGGCTATGTTGCATTTGTGCCCCGGTTTTTTCAGCGCTTTATTCCAATCTCATCCGAGTTGAGTTTCCGTGCAGCTTGTTCATGTGTCCAGTCTGGTGATAGCATGACACGGTCATTGAATACGTGTCTTTGAACACGCGTCTTGAGTAACCTTTCCGCGTCCAAAAAAAAATTCACGCTTTGTTTCATTGACTTTCACATCAACTTCCAAATGGCGTTGTGTATCTGTATCGTCTAGTCCTGATTCTATAGCAAGTTCTATGTGATTCTATTGTGTCAGTTTTGGATTCTGGAGGACTGATTGGCAATTGTTCTGGTTTCGGAAAGCGACAGGATTGGTGGGTTTCATCCTAAAAATTTATTAGTACTATAACTGGTATAATCCACACTACCAGACTTACCTGCCCTCTGGTCTAGAAGAGCTGGGGACGTGCTGATAAAATTTAACCACGTTTTCCTCACAATGAATATAAGTCATGAACAAGTCAAAAAGAGTACAAGTAATGGCTTTGCACTCACACAAAAGCAAAGTTTCTCGGCTATTGCAGATCGTATCTTAAATTTGAATCCACATGTATTGAACAGTTTGATAGACAAACTGAGCAAAGGTGAAATAGTAAAGCCCGAAACAGAAGAAGAAAAATTGTGCTATCAGGTCATTCAAGATTTGGATCACGTCGGTGGTACAGTAAAAGGATCTATGTCCAGCAAAAAGTTCTTACGGGTTAAGCTGTGGTCCCTAATCTCATATCTTGGGGCCCCATCTTGGTATATCACTTTTGCACCATCAGATCAAACTCACCCTTTATGTTTGTACTATGCTATCACTGATGAAAATTTTGACATTAATCTTAATCTTCCTAATGATGAAAGAACTCGCAGAATTATTAACAATCCTGTGGCCGGTGCCAACTTCTTTGATTTCATGGTTCAAATGTTTATCAAGCACATATTGGGAGTTAACACTGATCATGACGGCATTTTCGGGAAGACTTCTGGTTATTTTGGAACCATAGAACAACAAGGGAGATTGACACTCCATCTTCATATGCTTCTTTGGATTACAAACAGCATGTCTCCACAACAGATAAGAGATGCTATACTGAAAAATGAAGATGATTTCCAGAGAAAAATTGTTGAATACTTAGAATCTGTACATTGTGGAGATTTTATGACGGGGACTCAGGAAGAGGTTCAAGAAAATCTTCAGGCTATCTCAAAAAATGAATACTCTTTACCTCAGAGTCCTCCATCAGATTGTTTTTGTACTAGCACTGAGATTTGTGAGCGATGTAAAGCGTGGTATAAAAATTACCAACAGGAAGTGGACGATATTGTATCCTGAACTCATATACACAAATGCAAATCTACTTTGACCAAGCAAGGAACAAGGAAGGCAGGTAAAGATTATCTGGGTTGCCTTGACAATAAATTTGGTACCTGCAAAGCCAGGTTTCCACGTGAAACCTTCCCCTCAATGCAAGTTGACACTGAAACAGGTGCCCTGAGAATGAAAAAGTCAGAAGCTTGGATTAATACCTACAACCAAACTATGACATACTTACTTAGATGTAACTCTGATGTCTCATCATTGCTACCAGGGACAGCAATAAAGGCTGTTGTGCTGTATGTGACAGAGTACATTACAAAATGGAATCTGAACACTCATGTTATTTTCGAAGTTATTCGTACTATTTTACAAAGAAATGCGGAAATGTTGACAGGTAGTTTACCCCGCCATGAGAAAGCAAGAAAAATTATTACCCAAGTGGTTAACTTACTGTCGGTCAAGATGGAGCTGGGCGCCCCAATGATTGCTATGTATCTTTTAGATAAACCTGATCATTACACAAGTCATGAGTTCAAATCCTTTTATCGGGAAGACTTTGTCAATGAAGGATGTAAGTTTTGGCGAGAACCTGAGGAAGTCCCACCCAATAATGAGGAAAAGGTAGTGGTGATTCGTCACAAGGGCAAGATTGTAGGGTTTTCCTCAATTTTTGATCATATATACCGTCCAAAAGCTTTAAATGAGATGACTTTATACGAATGGGTCTGCCAATGTGAACGCGTCAAACTTAAAGCAGGCAATAAAGAAATTGATTGCTCTGATGATGAGAGGTCTGAAAACTATGATTGCAGCAGTTCATCAGATGAAGCATCAGATAAAGATACATTGGAAGTTGTGTGTCCTAGTACTCAAAACAAAGCCAGGCCTTTGCAAAAACATAGGTTGCCCAAAAATGGACATCCATTTATGGATGACCACCCTTTGGCCAGTACACATTACTTGTGCATGCACAATAAGAAGAATATTGTGCCTAACTTTATTGGGCCATCATTACCAAGAAAAAATAATGGTGACAGAGAGTTCTACTGCTCAGTAATGTTGACACTTTTCAAACCTTGGAGAACAAGAGAAGATCTTAAGATCAAGGATGAAAATTGGGATAGTGCATTCCTTAACTATCAATTTTCTACCCATCAAAAGTTCCTGATGGACAATTTTGAATTTCGATTTGAATGTTTGGATTCAAGAGATGACTATCATGCTCAAAGAAAAGTTCAGAGTCTTGGAATTGATCCTTCCAGTTTAGAGCCTGAATTTGATGACGGAGTTCATTTTGATCCATTTAAATGTTCAGATGACAGTATAAGTGCACGTGAAATACGCAGGCAGTTAGACATGCAAGAGATGACTGATTTACTAGTGAATACGGGGTGGTCAAATGCAAAATGTGACTTGAAAAATGTTATACCAGCCTCTTTTGACTTTCCTTTAAGGAGTTCAAATGTATGGAGACTGGAAATTGCGAAAATGAAGGGAAGTGTGTTAACAAATAGATTGAAGCACAACAAAGACAGACCAAATAACTTTCCTAACAAATATCCCAATCAGGTAGAAATTCTTGATCAACATATTTTGAGGAGAAATTCAAGAGTAATCACACCAAAAAACTCATAGATGATTTATGTATCAAATTTCAATTGAATCAAGAACAGGAAAGAGCTTTTCGTATTATTGCAAACCATGCTGTCAGTTCAATTTCAGACCAGTTGAAGATGTGTGTTGGTGGCATGGCAGGGACAGGTAAAACTCAAGTCCTGAAGACTCTGAGAGAGTTCTTTAAAGAGAGGGATGAGAGCCACTGCATGATAGTGGTTGCACCAACCGGGACAGCAGCAGCTTTGATTCAGGGTTCCACTTATCACTCCATTTTTGGGATCAATTCATCAGAGGAGGGTGAGTTTTGGAAGACATCTCTATCCAAAATTTGTTCCAGACTCAGTGGCGTGAATTATGTTTTTTTAGATGAAGTTTCAATGCTTTCTTGTAAAGACATGTACAAAATCAGTGCAAAGATGGCCACTGCTTTGAATCAACCACTTCTTCCATTTGGTGGGATGAACATGATATTTGCAGGTGATTTTGCACAATTGCCACTGGCCATGGGTGGTGAAAGTGTCTCATTATATAGCCATATCATAGGTTCCAATTCTTCAGACCAACAAGCCAGTATTGGAAAATATTTATGGCATCAAGTCAACACTGTAGTACTCTTGAGAAAGAACTGTCAACAAACCGGAAAGTCAGATCAAGATAACAAATTTCGTCAAGCATTGGAGAACATGAGATATAAAAATTGCACTACAGAGGATATTAGTTTCTTGCGATCATTAATCTCAGACCCTTCAAATGATTCTCGGTCTATTGATAACCCTCGTTTCCGCAATACTTCCATAATTTTGACTTATAACAAACACAAGGATGTAGCTAATGAACTGGGCAGTAAACGATTTGCTGCAGAGACAGGCCAAGTACTCACACCCATTTTCTCTGATGATGAAGAGGTTGCTTTTGACCTCCTACTAAAACTCGTGATCGAAAACGCAAACGCAGAAAAGCTACAAAACACCAAATTGACGAACATGTACAGCAGCTACTGTGGAAGCAAGCTCCTTCAACGAATAATATGCAAATTCCCAGTACTCTTCACTTGTGTAAAGGTCTGCCTGTCATGATCCGTTTCAATGGTGCAACTGAGCTTTGTATAACCAAAGGTCAAGAAGGTACAGTGCATGGGTGGCAAGCTAGGAAGGGAAAACGTGGTCAACTTGTGCTGGATGTGCTGTATGTCAAACTTGAAAAGCCTCCTACAAATATTCAGTTCAAAGACCTGCCCCTCAATGTTGTTCCTATTACCCCAAATGCACGATGTATTAACTGTAAGCTGCCTGATGGCAGAATCATTCAGATCTCTAGAACTCAAGTAGAAATTCTACCCAATTTTGCAATGACAGACTTTGCTTCCCAAGGGAAAACACGAGACCCCAATGTGGCAGACATATACAATAGGCCACCCTACGCAGTAGTACGCCTCGCACGGGTACTAGTATCAGCACTAGCACTAGTAGGGCGCCAACCTGTTAATTACTTGTTACAATTCTCGAGGTAACTAATAAGTAACAGGTATACTATGTTATAACATGTTATAACTAGTTACTAACAGATTTTTCCAACGACCGGATTTTGCGTGAAATAAGCTTATGGGAGTGAAATTCAAAGAGTCCCTCCTTCAACCAGACCTTTGCGTACATCGCTTGAGTGGTGGTCTCGGCTTTCATAGATGAGCGCACATCAGAGCAAAGGTGACGCGATTTTGAGAATAGCCGTTCAACAGATACACTTGTTCCTGGAATGGCCAAAAAGTCGCGGGCTATGCGTGATATGATTGGAAATCCACGTTGATCTTCAGTGGTCTTGCAGTGGGTCTATGGGAAAACATGAATAGGATTCAACACAGACGTAAAAACCTAGAATACCTTCCACCATTGCAAGGGCTTTTTCATTTTGCCTTACCCTCTCTCTCCAGAAAAATATTGCTCTAATTCATCTGATGTTTGGCTAGAGCTACCCTGTATATCAGACAAGCTCTCATCTTCTGAATCAGATGGCATTTTGTTCCACAGAGACTCAAAGAGTTTTTCATTGCTGAATGTCTTCTTTGGCTTTCTCGGAGAGACGCTGTTCGAGCCCACAGGCACAGCCTGAGAATAGGACTCGTAGACATGCTCAAAAAGGGCCTTCGCCTGCTGATACTCATCTGAATGACGCTTTCCAAACCAATTCAGGCGGAATGTCAGATGGTATACTGGAAAAAATTGTTGTTCAATGCATAGACATCCGGAAAGCATTGCCTGATACTCACCAGGGTAATATATCGCTGTAAGTGCATAATATGCGTAAGAAACAAGTAAAAAATGATAAGCTTACCAGTGTCTAAGTACTTCTTATGAGTAATGACTTCCATAGTCCTGTGTGCAGCTTCAAAGATTCTAGGATGGTCCACATCAATGGTCAAGAATTTAAGCGAGCTTGTTATTGGCGCCCACTAGTGCAAAAGAGGGAAGGCGGTGATATGGTTGTCGGGGAAAAGATTTTGTGCAGGACTCTGATGTCTGGGTCTGGCTCAACCTCACAGATGGTTTCGCAACATTATACAGTGCTCATTGATTCATACATGCTCCGCCCAAAGCTAGCGCAAAAGAGGAAAGGTGGCGGTATGGCTGTCGGGGAAAAGATTTTGTGCAGGAATCTGACGTTCAGGTCCAACTCAACCTCACACAGCAATTGATGGACCGTCATCGACGTGATGTCATTCTTCAGAAATTGCCAGCATGTGGCTACCAGTTACTAACAGGTTATAACAGTTAATACCTGTTACTGGGCTCAGGTATAACTTGTTATTAACCAGTTATAACAGTATTTAATAGTATTCGGTTGGAGCCCTAAGCACTAGCCCCCGCATAGCGGTATAGGTAAATCTGCGGGGCTGCGGGGACCTGGCTTGGATTTGCGCCATCCTAAGTTATCATATATGACTTCCTGTACTGTAGAAACTATGTATATGAACTCAGAATTGTCTTCCAGCTAGTGTATTCAATGCAAGGAAAGTGTAAAATCTTCAAAAAAGAGGATAAGCACAGCCACAATTTCGATTTTCTTTTTGTTTATTTGCTATATTCTTACAGATTCTCTCTCAAAAAAGATATCAAGTCTCAATAGGACACTTCTCCACCCTCACGAGCATATCTCGGTGTGAAAATGTCAAGTGAAGACGACAACAGCTGGCTTCGGGAATTTCCGGCATGTTTCTCACGCATCTCAAGTGCATCGAGAGGCTTGCTTTATGATCCTGAGGCTGTTAAAGTGAATTATCTTGTATATACGTGTTAAGACATGAGTTCTGATCACTGATTGTTCAATAACAAGAAATGCATTTTGTAGAGGTCCCCACAGGGTCCCTGCATGTGGCTGTACACTTGCCGGGACCCTTCAAATGTTTGTTTTACAACTTCAATTGACCAGCCAAAGGTTTCTTATGGCAGATAGTGACCCTATAGTAGAAATAATACCCAGTTAAAGGCAATCTGGATAGGGTTAATAGCATGAGATTTTGACTTGAGCAACAATGACTGAAGTGAGAGGACACACAAAGTAAGTGTGAACTGGATGAATTGTGTACTGAGAACTATATATGGGTAACTAAGTAGATATTACAAGTATCTAGGGGTAAAACATCATGTATCTGTAAGAATAAAACTCATAGTAATTGAAGGAGAGATTAAGATATGAATTCAGAGTTATTCAAGCCAGATAGGGACTTGAGGTGGATTTCCAAGAAGGGATTGATGAGGGACCTAACAAAATAGAAATTTGGGAAGGAGGGTCATTGTAACTGAGACTGGTTGGGGTGAATTATTCTAATGTTAAATTACAGTTGGGAACTGAGTAGATATTCACAGGTACTAGGTTAAGATGGGTTTATTATACAAAGAACTGATTAGAACAGTGAATTCTAAAAAGATCTAGCTAGTAGAGATAAGTATCAGGGTCCCCGCAGATTTCTGATACCCGCCTGCATAGCATAGGTTTAACAATTCTCCTCCTCGACAGCAGAATTGGTTACTACATTCGTACCATCACTCTCCCAACCACCTTCACGAGCTCTCCGACTCCCAACCCTGATCGAGCTGTCTCTGAGTCTAACTCTACCGGAAGAAGACGTAGATTCCGATTCAGATGCAGACGTAGCGAATCTGAGCGACTGTGACAACGACGTTTCCTCCAGATTGGCTGGTTGCGTATACTCCAGCATTGCGATAAGGATGATCAAGTTGGGGTAGATGCCCTATTCAGATCCGACATTGATAACTGGTGACGAGGATACGCAAAAGTCCGAGTAACATTATGTACGCACCGCTAGGTTTGGCATTGCTGAACCAAGTACCCTAGTCGAGATACTTGAGCTCGTGCTGGAGAATCCGAGGAGACCATCTAGCATCTTCAAATCCAAAGAAGTAAATTCTTGTATCCTTGATCCTATCCCAATGAATGATATAAAGCTCACCCAAAGAATACAATAAATCATCCCAGATTCAATCAACAACAGTAAAATCTTCTGCAATCTGGGTCCTGAACCACTGGTGTTGATCAGGTTTTTACGGATATCTTGTTGATACATCCTAGCAATACTCAAGTCAGTATATTCCGTCATACCAGAAGTTGTTCCCCAGAGTGTCAACTTACCAAGTCTTGTAACCAATCAATACCGTCACAACTAAATTCGTGAAGAACAGCGGCATCGCTAGGATCAATACGTTTGTAGCTGGGACCGAAGCGTCGAGATTTTTGAGCTCATATGCAATAACACGGCCTCCGTTTATGAATACGCCTGCTAATCATTCAAAATCCGGGAAGTGGAAGGAGACGGGAGTTATTCATTGATATCATATTCAATCGTCCTGGATCAAGAATGCTTCTCGTACTCACCACAAGACGCGATCAAACAAAGGACAAGCAGCATTTTGATCTTTAGGTTCCCAGGGAACAATATCCATGCTCTCCAGACGACTATGATATCGCCAACAATGTACTAGGAGCGATATCCAACCACAAATCCTTTGGTAAGCAATGATGACAGTTGGAAGCGAACGTTGGACTACTCACATTAACCCGATCTAACACGCTATTCGTCATGAGTATTCCCGTGCGCAACGCCACGACGTGTGTCAATTGTTGACCAGAAGGTGACCCAAAGGACGGCAGCCGTAGCAGATTAAATTCCATCTTGATGACGCCAGAGACAAATGAACTTGAGAGCATGTAGCATGTCAGGGCTATGAGTCTATTTCTGGCTTTTGATTGGACTGCTGGTCGAGTTCTGATACAACAGAATGCTGTTAGCATCTGGTACGTAACCATAGAGTACACGACTACGACAGTAGCAGCTTCCAATAAGTCATAATACTCACAAAAATACATAAATCGTCGAGGCACAGAAAGTTGCGTGTACTCCTAATAACAGGAAGCCGACGGCGATTCCGCTGATCCAGTTGCTGAGACTAGAGAGGTCGGCTTCGGATAAAGGAAACAAGTTTAGAGGGTGAGTACTTTGCGCAGACATTGATAGAAAGGCGTATTGAACGACAGGCTCAAGAGGGCTGTCAGGACTCGGGATTGGACTCAAGAAAAAGTTCCCAGTAAGTAGTGAATAACAGGGAGATTGGGAGAAATACTTTCAAAGGGGTAGTACCTACCCACTTATATGTGTACGCGCAACTGGATCCAGTTGATGTCATGGCATCCGAGGTTCGAGCTCTCTTTGTTTCGAAGTCACCTATCTCCGTAAGTACGTCATGGTTTATCCACTTATCCCCAATGCATAGAAATGTTTTGGTAATGGCTTGTTGCCAGCATGGGGACCGCGCGGGCAAAAATGGTATCATGAACGACAGAAGCGTCCGTTCAATGATTTCTTTATCAATGAGCAACTCATGATCTCTGATTTATTTTGGAGTCTTTCAGAACTTCCGAGTCGGAACAGCCATGGCTTCAAGTATGATCCATCGCAGTTGGATCTACACAAAGCGTTTACTTGGATCTGGATATATATTAGGTCCTTGCCAATGCCCCCCAGTGACCACTCAACGCAAACAGACGAGCCTAGTAACAGGTCAATACACGATACGCGATGCACAACAGAAATACATACGTTGAAAATCGGGATACGTGGCGAGATGGACACATGCCCATCTTCTTTCGAGTTCTTCTGGAGTGAAGAGGTCGTCTCGTTGCTTGGCGAGCCCTGGAAGCTGACCAAACCGAAGATACGAGTAAGTACGTTGAGTGTACGGGTCTGAGTCTGCATCCAGGCTGACCTACACTACGATTGTTCCGATAGTGGAAGTTAGGCTTCAACTTTGCGAAAAAATCTCTGTATCCCATATCAAGATCATCCTTGTTGTAGGTTTTCGATCGTCGTCAATACCAAAGGCAACAATCTTACGTTCTTCAGCTTCTCCATCAAGAGCATTGACTCCATAAAGCTTTCCTCCATGAAGCACCACACGGATGATCGCAGTAAAGTATTCATGAGCGAGGTCCCAATCCCCTTCGAAGATGACTTCGTGTGTAAAATCTGATGGAAATAAAACAAGATGATAACCCAATTCGAAAGAGTTTGAACTTTGCGTGAGTACACTGCCTAACCGCGAAATTGACTCTCCTTCCAGTAGTAATTACCTACTTACCTCCTGAGAATGCCCTGACGGACATTCACGAAGTTGCTCATCTGTAGCCATATACGGGGTCAACTTTCCCTTATAACTATTATTAGGATCCGATGGACTGTGATCCCCGTCATGGGAAAGGAAGTGTGGTGATGGTAGAAGGGAAAGAGTTTGCTGCGGGAGCAGTGCAAAGAATCGAGGCCTGAGCGCAGATTTCTTTGAAAGCCGGTGAGAAAGGAGGATTAAATACTATGGGCCATGAGACCTCGACAGAAAACTCAAAGTAGGGCTGCATTCTCCAACAGCTTCTCCCGAAGACGCTAATCCGTTTAGAGCCACTGAGAGACAACAGGATTTCACAGATACCAGCATCTAGAGCGATGAAGGGGAATAAATAATATTTGCCATGATTCCATGAGGGATTCCTACTACAGAGCTTGGTCTATCTGCGAGGTGAATCCTCATCCTCTTTGGTATCAAGCCAACTCTGATCTTTAGGTTCCAATACAAATCCTTGTCGGTTATAGTTAGCTGTCTCTGTCTTTTGAATCTTAGTTAGAAACAAGCGTGTCAGTACCTGATGGTGGCGATCTGAAAAAGACTCACATATATTTCGACTCCGAGAACGCAGATAATCATGCTAATCCAGAGGCACATCCCATGCACAAGCCTGGCTGCAGAGCTCTTCCCCAAGTCACCTTCGTGATTGGACGCGTGTACGGCGACGCTCAGTGTGTTATTTGATGGATCAGTGCCGCTGGCTGCGCATTGAGGAAATAGTTGGGACAAAGATTCCGTGCTCTGGAGGACGTAGAGCACTTCATCACATCGCCAGACCTAGAAACATGTAACTTGAGTCTGCAATTCCAGTACTGAGAATTGATGCCCTTACCGACCAATAGCTGCCTATCTTTGTTATGATTGCTCGGGCGATCAGGATCATTGGACGTGGAAGTATTGGGGAAGCGAAGTAGACAACACCTCCTGTGTATGCCTGTAAGCCTGACTGATAGTAATGAGGGAGTGGCTGAGCCATACTCAACATCCACCGTCTATGTGTGCGGGTGTCCTTCTTGACGTTGATGAGTCCCATTAACATAGAGAATGTGATCATGATCCCCAAGAGGTAGTATGCTGACTGCTGGTTGATTTCTCCTCCGAAAGACCGTCGAGCGACTATAGAGCCGGCGATGTTACCGGGGATTAATAGGAGTACTACGAGGTAGCCTAGACGAGAACTGGGCTTTAGCGGGTGGAAGATAAGATCATTTCTAGCCGCGAACCATTCATTCGATGAAGCAGTATATATTGCTGTTCGTGCTGGTCAGAGATAACGTATCCTCGAAAACCGAAAAGTGTGCACGCACCCTCCGAATTACAGGGAGGAATTGAGCACCAACAATAAATCCTCCAACTAGAATTGACCCCTCAGAGTGCAGCCACATTTCAGGACATTTGACTCACTGATAGTCGTGTAGATGTGCCAGAAGTAGGGTGTTTTGTACATTTTTTGATCAAACCAACGGAAGTCGCCTGAAGGAGGGACTATCTAAGTATTCATTTTGGTAGGATAGGCTAACTATACTTACCTGGAGTCGTCTGCTCTCTCATGATCCTCGTGTTCATCATGTACGCTCGAGCCAAGCAGAATCCAAGGAGTGCACCTCCAAACACAATGACTGCAATTTCGTATAAGCTGGATACCTGAGTAACCTGATGCAGGCTGACGTACATAATAGAAGGCTATACTTCTCTTTGAACCCCAGTGTCCAACTTAGTGACTGATAGAAGGTCAGGATTGCGTTCGCTTTCCGTCTCTGTCTACCATCGGCTGACTGGTTTAGAGCTGGAAGAGAGGCATGGTCATACATGCTATGCGTACCGCGCTCTGAATCGATTGGAGATTTGGCGGATCCATAGCGGTGATAGTCCCCAGTAGAGATCTCGCTGCGCCCCTTGTTGAAGGATTTAACTTGAGGCGAATAGAGTGACGCCATCCTGGGGGACTCGGAGGCTGGAAGGTAACCAAAAAGATGAAAGTTGCATTATATCATTGCACCGGACCCTTTCTTATCACTGGGATCATTGATGAAGCCACAGTCCAAGAATAGAGGCGCTGAGTGAGCCTTTCAAGGAATGAGTAGAGGTTAAAAAATTCCTGCAGCGTTGATTGGACTTAGGGTTTGATTGGACGGTTAAGTGGTCACCTGAAGTATTTTACCACGAGGCTCTCGCTCTAAACCTTGTTCACTTACCACCACTATGTCCGGTGCTCCTTTTGTTTGCGTAATGCGCTGCCTCTCCTGACATCATGATACTGATAGATCTAGAGGAAGTATACAACTGCTACCGTAAGTGTTTTATCCGCCTTCCGGTTCCTTTTTATTTTCAGTTTCCCGACATCAGTGGCGAAAAGCTAGAGGTGGGGAGATGGGGGAGGATAACGTTCCTGAAGGGAATTGCAATGAGAAAGGTGTATTTCAGGTACGCACCTTGGCTCCCTGTCTTCAAATTGCAGCGATATTGACAACCTAAGCAATATAGTCTTGTGAGTCTCTACCAGTCGCTACGAGGTCCATAGGACAAAATAGTTGCTTTTTCTTGATCCGTTTGTCCGTCGGAAGGTTTGTAACGACTACCACACGAAGACCTCCTGATACGCAGGGGTCCAGGAAGCACCCCGATGTATGTCTATGTACCTTATTGTTCCTGGGATGATAGGACCCGAGCAAGACGAGCTGACCATTCATAGTTCCGTCGAGGGAAACATGAACCAAAAGTGTATATCCGTGAACAAACGAAAACGCACCTGTACTCACAGAAACTTCGGCCCAACAGTTCTTGACGCATTTCTGGCAACTTTTTCAACAACATAGCCCAAAATAACGTTGAACCCTGCGATATCTGAAGCAGGCAAGAATAGAGACCTACTATGATAATATAGCATTCTGTATCATCCTATCCGTCCAGACAAGGTCAGAAGAATGGATGTTAACAGAAATTTTGGGGTTTTTGGCAGGGTGGTACGTCTCAATTTTACCCCTCAGAGATCTACTCGCAGAATTAGACAACAAAGCATATGAATATCTGTACAAGAATACAGTCTTCAATTCTTCTTCTCTTTCATCTACTCCTGGACTCATCAGCCGTCAAAAAACTCAGCCAGAAACGTCGCACCACATACCTTCCTCAAATTCACGTCTATCCGACAACCTCCCGCCAAAAATTCTCCCTATATGCGTGAAAGAAAACCCATTTCCCTTTCTACGAAGCTCCCTCAGCTTCCCCAACGGACTAGTCTTGAAGGAACAAATCTGCTTCATCCTCCCCTTGCAATACTGAGGCTTTGCAAATTCATCAGTCTGTTGCTTTCTACACTTTCGGAATGTACTATTTGCATAGCGGCAGGAATGTCGAATCTTCCAGGGAACGGATATTAAAAGTGACTCTGGGGACGAACAGGTGGAAGACGGAGACCGGCCTATGAAGGTATAAAATATATTCGGTCAGTCAATAGAGCAGATACAAGAGAAAAAACGACGTAACTGTACCATATTCTCTCACATACCATTGCTTCTGCCACTTCATTGTTGTCACCTCCGTCATTTGAACTGGTCTCCTTGCCTTCTTTATCTTCACTATCGCAGCAGCGAACTTCCGTCGAGATGTGCATATCGATGTCGACATGTTACGAGGCCTCTTAAAGGCCGAGTTAACTTAGGTCGACTTGGAGGCCTCTTGAACTCGTACCACCACCTGGCACCAGTTTTCCCACGCCCTAGTAACAGGACGAGGGGCAAGAGCTTGGACGTCTAGGCCATCTTGAGAATGCAGCACGGTATACCAGTGTGCGACGATCTCGAAAGCCTGTCCTTTGGAATACCAACTGCCTCAGTGTCCACCAGGATACTGGCCACAAGCCCCAGACCACGACGGTCGGTACCACCCACCAGAATTATTAATGCCACCCATCTTCTACGAATCACCCTAATCACAGTTCCGAAACCCTAGGCCTATCACCTCATCAACCGAGTCGATATCTACGGACTAAAAGTCTAAAAAGAACGTCAATCACGTATCACAACTCCTCACTCCGGCTACCCATCACTGAAGCACATCATGGCTAATATAGAACACGAACACCCCACTCTTGGGATTTCGCTGGACAGTGGCGAAGACACAGAGAACTCGGAATCTTTCCTTTTCTCTCAGACTTCATCATGCAAACGAACTGGAGTGGTGCGTCGACGGCTTATTTGTACCTAATATAACTATCTAACGAGGGACAAAGACTACCAGTGAACGAACAAACAGAATCTTCTCCGGTATTAGGGCTCCTATCGGATCGGATTGGGTCGGATTCGGATGCCATCCGCTCGGATTGGTAGACACAAAATCCCAATCCGCATCTGACGGATGGCATCCGACAATCCGACGGATTATCCGCAGATGGCAGCCACCTGCGTAGTACGGTGCCCTAGACCCTTACCCTGAACTTTTCTTTCAGTTCTTTGGTGTGTTGTTGTTTATTACTTTACTTTGAAAAAAGTACTTACAGTAATTGAGAAATTCCCTGAGTACAGTCACTTCCGCCACTTCAGCGAGAAAGCTTCTCACACTGAGAAGACTACCTTTGATGTCAAAAAATCCTATTTTACGCAGCCTATGCTGCCTACTGTCACTTTCATTAATAAAAAGGATATCTTAGAACTGTACAGTACCTACGAACAGCTCAAGACTGAACCAGATAGGACAACAGCAATGCCTTCCCACGCCTCTAACTCATCCGCAGATCATCTTCGGATTGGTCGGATGCCATCCGTCGGTTGGTGGGCTGCAAGAAGGCCATCCGCATCCGAATCCGAAGCAGCAATCGCTCGGATGGCGCCGGATCATCCGATCCGATAGGAGCCCTATCCGGTATAACCCCTGGTATCGATCCACTCCCCCTAATGAACGACATCATCCGAGACATACTCGACTTCCCCCTACCTGTCCTACACGATGAACCCGTCATGAACTGTACCGAACCGAAGGATTGCCCACGCTTCCTTAATACAACCAACCTCTATCCTGAAAACGGAACCGTCCAGAAAGGAACCTATGAGGAGGAGAACTACCAACCTGAAGAAGCATTTCAGATAGAAGGACAAAGAAAGACGCGTCGAGGAGGCCGAGGAAAGAACGGAAAGAGGGACAGGGGGTGCCATGGCTCTACCCTACACGTCTAGAATACTCAGAATGTACCATTACTCGGTAGTGGCTTGTAAACGATCTCTTTGTACACTTTGAACGTGTGTAATGACGCTCTGCTCACTCACTCTAATGATGTCACCTACTCAATAGAAGAAGGCGTACGAATGCAAAATTAGGCTCTGAATAGGAAGAACTTTGACCACGTAGTAAAACCGGTAAATAACTAGACTCCGACCGCAGCTGTAGTTCACCGCTACCTCCCTTCCTATCGATATCTTCGCCAAACTCCGAGGAGAGAAACTGGGAATGAATTACCTGGGTCTGGGCAGGAGCCTCGTTACTGCTTACAGAGAACTCCAGTACGTTCCAAAGACAAAACTCCGACCACCACCACGATAACTTTCCATTCAACTCTTTGTCTCTCCTTTATAATCACCCTTCCGCGAAACAGTTTTATGACTTGCTCGCAGTATCCGGTCTCTAATGCCTCCCGGGGGATAGTTCCTTTGTCTCCAGAAAGATATATACCCTGGACGAGAGGGCTATGAGCCCCAGGAGTCACAAAGCACTCTATCGCTCTCCTCACTTACTCGACAAAGAACTCCTTGCCCTACGCTTCAATTTCATCATGCCTCCCAAGAACAACAAGTCTCGTCCCTCTACCACTGGCTCTGGCAGTCAACCTGGTGCAAGAACGACTCCAATCACCATCACTATCCTGCCCACCAACGCGGCGTCTAACCAAGCGGGACCCACTCAGAACGCGTCTGCTCCAACGGACACCCCTCAGGCTGCCCAGCAAGCTAACGCTGCCTCGGCTACTACTTCAGTCCCAGGCTCTCCAGGTCGTCCTTCTTACGCAGATATCGCTGGTTCTTGTGCCTCGTCTCCTCCTAGATCTGGGTCTCCTCCTCTTCCGAGGGCTGCTGAAGCGATGGAAGGGGTACATGCTTCTATGCATGCACCCGGGGGAGCGGATAGTGTGCCGAACACGAACACTACTGATGACGATGGTTTCACCACGGTTGGGAAGAAAAAGGGTGTGTATTCCTTGTCCATAATTTCGAGACCGTAATTTCATGTCCGGAATCTCTTTGTCTAGGGAAAGGTTGCGAACAAGCACCTCAGCCTGACCCCTCTACCACTCCGGGCCCTTCTCAAACCCAGCCTAGTGGCAACGCAGTTATGGAAGAGGCTCCAGCAACCAATCAACGTCCCCCGTCCTCTGGTGCACCTGGACAAGGTGCTGACGCGTCTGCCACTCCGAACTCTTCCCAAACCACACAATGCCCATACACGGGGATGGATGTAGACACCGACATTGGTGCTACTGGCGCGAGAGTTGACCCTGTAACAGGCCCAAGAGGTACCAAACGGGCAAGGATGGATGACAAGCCGAGTAGGTCTAGTACCGCGGCGTCCAGTTCAGGAGGCTCACAGCAACCAAATGTCCCAATGTCTGACTTTCACTTCTCGTGCAACCCTCATCCAAGTGCCACGCTGTCGGGATCTGCACCTAGCACCCAACCTAGTAGTCAGGCACAAGCAGCTGATGCCCCACCAGTTGCGTCTCAGCAGAACCCACACCCTCAGACAATGAATCATACTCAAACTCATGCTACTCTGAATCCAACTCCAGTTCCACCGCAGGGAGCGCCAGCTCCTGGCCAAGCTCCTGCACCTGCACCCACCCAGGGACCCGCGCCTGCACCTGCTCCTGCCCCAAACCCTCCCCAGTACCACTTCAACTCCGCTCCGAACAACCTTCAGAATCCTCCAAATCCTCAGAATGGCCACAACCCTGGGGTAGTCGCCTTTCCCCCTGTTGGAGGATATCCTCCGTATGCAGGATTACACATGGGCAACATCTTCGACGGCCACACTCAACGACAGGTTGGTGCATGGACTACTATACATGCCCAAAGTGGTGGTTTCATCGTGATACCTTTCGACCGAACCACTGACTACATTGCCATGGTCATGATGATCGTCAAATCTTACCTCAACCTCTACCCCAACCTGATCACCCCGACGGCAGCCCCACCCGAAATAGATCCCACGTTTAATGGCAGGGTAATCTATAGTTACTTTGTAACTGGCCCTGACCCTGCAACAATCCAAGCTATCATTAACCGAGGAGTGGTAAACACTACACATGGTTCTTTTCGGGCTTTCCCATTCCATCTGCCTACGCCAGATCCTTTCGCAATGACGTTGAGTGGTTTCACGTACCTTGAGGTCCACAACTTCGAGGTACGGCAGCAGGTCATCACCCAACTGTCGCAGAACCAAGACTTCCTCAATTTTGTTATGACTCATCGTGACGCTTTTGCTATTAACATGCCTCACAATGTGGTTCTCACAACCACGCTAAACTCGATGAGAGCGCACTATCTGGTCATGGGCCAGCAACAAGGCACCCCCCGCTTGTACTGGAACATTTACATTGACCCACCAACCCTCATCATCCCTAGGGCTCCTAGCAGATCGGATGCTGGTTGGATGCGGATCCATCCGCTTGGATGAGCCATGACCAAGATTTCATCTGCATCGGCGGATGGCATCTGACGGATGGTCGGATCATCCGCGGATGGTGGGCACACATACCAAAGGTAGCGTATAGAGCTTGCCTGAGGTCTTTTTTCATTCTTTTTTTCACTTGTAAGTACACTTTGGGTCCATTTTATGTGAAATAAAAAAGTTTCCACTTGCCTACACATGTAAATACAAGGTGCATGGCTCATGACACGGTATAGGCATCTTGCCGAGGATTTTTCCCACGGCTAGCTCAGCATTGAGCAAGGTTTCAAAACGTCGAGCTGTGTTTACAAGAGTTTTGTCGATGTTGATAACCTTTCCAACTGTACAGAATCTCGGGAAGTCCCGAGAACAACTCACCCAAAATTAGTAAGTACGACAGGTTCCCGCATACCTCACACATCCGACAATGACCGGCAGATGGTCGGATGGTATCCGTCGGTTGGGTGCACCTCCAGAGGCCCATCCGCCATCCGAATCCGAGGCCTCATCGGCGGATAGACGCCGGATCATCCGATCCGCTAGGAGCCCTAATCATCCCGTCCTACCTTGAGTGGATTACCCTTCTTTGTTCAATTCAATTCCACACGGTGCTTTATGGGACTGGGACAGCGATCGCGCGAGTATTTGACTGCCGACGTTGTGGAAGCATTGACCACCCCACAGGACACTGTCCCCTCCTGAATGTCCAGGGATGGATTGTGACAGCTAACACCAACAATAATCAAACTGCGCAACAGGCGGTAGAGGTGGCCGAGGAGGCCAAGGTAGAGGTCGCGGTCGTGGCAACTAAGCCAATAGTGTAACAATAGGCCCCTGAATTTAGTCTCGAACGTTTAATATATGTCTGATATGTGTCTGATACATGTACAAGTACCTACCCAAATTTAAGTGCTCTGCACAACCTAGTGCCTGATCGAAAATCTAAGAAACTTGAGAGTAGGATCAAGAATAGTTACACCAAACTCTAGAACTTCTGAAGGGCCCAAATATACTGACCGTACGTGGGACAGGAAAGCCTGGATGATTATTAAGTGCTCTGTTGAAAGGGTACTTCACAACAGCGTGGACACATGCTGGGCTTAGTATGTAGAAGCTCACCCCGAACAGGCCATAAGCCTATTATTATGGTGGCTAGGTAAGGGTGGGTAGTGCGCCTTCACGAGGGCCTAAGTTGTCCTATCATTGGGTTAAAGACTGTGGATTCTGGGAAGTGTGGGTTGGCGCCCCAGAAATCTAAAACCAACTGCGAATACCTTTGATCTTTCTCAGTCGCGACTACAAGTTGGGACACCTTGTTTGGGCCTTCCCACTCCTGGAGGGGTTAATAACTCTTCTGCCAGTTGTGACCTCAATGAAAGGAATGGGGGGAATAGCGGTATCTCTGAACGTAGGAGGGAAGTGTTGGGGAACGTAACGAATCAGCTAGGGGAGTCCGCCCAGACATATTCTCGAGCTGATCATGTATCTTCATGACCTCGAGATCAACTACCTCAGAGCTCCAACACCAGGAGAACACAAAGTCAAACTAACAACCAAGAGGAAGAAAATCCAGTTCTATTAAGAAGCCTTGAAGAACAACTAAGAGATACACTTGAACTACAAAATGAATCAATGGACCGTATAACCCAGTTTGTTGACCAGATTGAGTCTGCAATCCACTCAAGAAACGTGTCCCAGAACCAGTCAACACCTCCTAATCCTACACCCCCACCGCCAAGAGATCAGCCAAGACAGGCAGGACGAATGGCACTGAGAACAGGAAGGAGAACGGCGACTAAAGCTGCAATTAAAGTTGCCTCATTGAACATGAGAGGTTACGGATCTGAAAACCTAGATAATAAAGATAATAAGTGGAACTATATAAACCAGTTTGTAAGAGAACAACGGATAGGAGTCCTATTGGTACAGGAAACACCCATGGACGAGGAAAGAAGACAGGAGGTTGAGGACAAATTCTCAAAACGACTTACAATATGCTGCTCCTTGAACCCAGAACGCCCTCGGGGAAAGGGAGGGGTTGCTATAGTCCTAAATAAAACCTTAGTCAATGCTAGAGTATTAGAGGAAAAAGAAATTATACCCAGAAGAGCCCTGAAATGCACTGGCACAGGGAGAGAAACCTGAAGATCCTGGTGGTATATGCACCAAACGTAACTGCAACGGATGGTAAGGATAACGCGGAATTCTGGGAAGAACTACATATCTACTTTGACCGACACCCAAGCAAGAAACCAGATATAATGGCTGGCGATATGAATATGGTAGAAGCAGGCCTGATAGATAGACTACCCGCCCGAGACGACCCAGAAGATGCAGTAGATGCCCTGGATGAGTTCAAAATGCTAACTCAACTGAGAGACGGATGGAGAAATACATACCCTGACAGAAAGGCCTTTACATTCACAACAGCACGCTCTGAGTCGAGAATCGACCGGATCTATATGACAGACGCAATCCTGAACGCATCCCGGGATTGGAAGATCCAACCAACTGGAATACCAGGTGCTGACCATTGGATGGTCTCAGTACTGGCATCGCATATGGACGCCCTGACAATGGGAAGAGGGAGATGGGCCATCCCACGACACATACTAAAGGATAAGACCTTCATGCAATACACTCTGAAACGAGGTCATGAAACAGACAAGGAATTGGAAGAAATTGAGTGAGTGGGGCGTACAACGGATAAAAACACTCAGCTAACCTGGTTCAAGTATAAGACGGATGTCTTAGCTGAAGCCAGAAGGAGACAACACATTGTAATACCTAGAACTGAAAAGCAAATTAAGGAATTAGAGGGAGAAGCTGTCTAAGGTGGACAATGACCTCACCCTTACAGAAGGGGAACGTCTGGAGCAATCGGCGACAATATCTGCTGATATCACAGTTCTGGAAAGGAAACAGTTCCAAGACACAAGAAAAGAAATGGCAACTCGAAATCATATTGAGGGAGAACAGATATCCTGTTACTGGTTGAGCCTGAATAAGGAGAACAAACTGAGAGATGTGATTTACGTGCTGAGGTGAGAAGAACAAGGTCCAGATGGTTGGTTCGAAATGACCCCAGAAGGCATGGTTAAACACGCCTGAGATTACCATGAAAGACTTCAGAAAGAAGGACAACCAGCAAATGAGGAACACCATAGAAGGAAGGACCTGATAACGGAACAAGTACTGAGTAATCTCAATACTAAGCTAACTGAAGAGCAGAAAATGTACCTAGCTGTTAAGTGCGAAAGAGGCAATGTAGTAAGAGCTCTTTTAGATGTGAAAAACTATACGTCTCCCGGAATTGATGGGGCGACATATGAGTTATGGAAGGCAATTTACACACGCTATTTGGAGGACACAAAGGCATGCCGTCCTGCATTTGATATTGTAAATCTAATGACAAGAGCCTTTAATGATATTGCAAGACATGGGATAATTGAAGAGACTCACTTTTCAGATGGATGGATGTGCCCGCTCTATAAAAAGAATGATAAATGTGATATAGTAAACTATAGGCCCATAACACTGCTCAACACGGATTACAAAATATTCACAAAAGTCCTGGCTACTAAGCTAGGCAAAGTAGCACCAGATCTTCTGCACCACAACCAGGCGGGCTTTGTCCCCAGAAGACAGATAAGTGATCAGACAAAACTGATCAGAATGGTAATGGCCTCTGCAGAACAGAATGCCCAAAACGGACTGATAGTCTCCCTGGACCAAGAGAAGGCATATGATAAGGTAGATCATGAATACTTATGGAAAACATTGAAGAAATTTGAGTTCCCGATGGAATTCATCACAATGATACAAAACTTGTACAAACCAGCTCAAACCTCAGTAATGGTGAATGGTGTAAAGTTCATTGAGTGTGAATCTGAGTATCAATCGATGGGGAAAAGCAATAGACGAATGATGAAGGAATTCCGAGTTTAACAATGAAATAAAAGAAGAAGGGGGGCAAAGAACTGTAGCAGTTCATGACACACTAGTTCTCTTGCTTCCCTGATAGACCTTGTAGTTCCAGTACTCACTGCTGTCTGTTAGGTACTTTATACATTCTTTGTTGTTGGGACCAGTTCCAGTACTCAATGCTGTCTGTTAGCTCCTCGCCATTGCTGTTATCGCTATCTAAGCGATTACCTCTTTGTGACAGTCACCAGGTGTCCATTCTGTTGACAATGCTTGTTCTACAGCCTCATCATCATCATCACGTTCCTCTTCCTGGGATGTATCAATGTCATCATCAAAGCCTTCAAAGAGTTCTTCCATTTCACTGGCATGGAGACAATGGCCTATGGCCATGATTGAAGGAATCTGGAGGGCTTGACAGAAGTGGCTTGGCATGAGGTGAAACATGTGCTCAATACAACTGTAGGAAAGATAATTGAGTACATGTATCATACAAAGGTGGATTACTCACTTGGTACAATGTTCCTTAGGCTTAAGCACCTTGCCAGATGGGTCCAAAATCTTGCAGGCAATATGTGTTGACTTGTCATTTACTGACACCCCATCACTGGTGAACCAGCCCACCTATTGGCTGCAAATATCTCAGCATGAACACAAATTTTGCAAACTGGCTGTATCAACATAGCCATACTCTTGGATTGTATTTGCAAGATGTTTACCATTCTCTTCCCCAGTATGACATCCCTTCCAGTGGTCAAATGTCAAGAGATAGGCATGAAGAGACCACTCTGAGGGATTGTTGTCAGTGGGTTGGATGAAATGTACTGTCAAGCTTTCGAAAGCCTTGCAACGCTTCTTGGACCAGCCATCAAAAGTCATGGAGATCAGCAAGTCAACATTCTAGACATCACATTACATCTTCAATAGTCTGGACACATACCTTGAGTATCTCCTTGTTCCATTGTATCAAGGTCTAATGCTTCTCCTTGATGGCTGTGGTAAGCGTTATGTGGTGAGGAATGTCTTTCCTGGTCAGTTTTTGTTGCAGATAGAGAAGGACATGACAAAAAGATGGTTAGTCAATCAAGTTTACAGCCTGCAAGTATACACATAACACACGAGATGTCAGAAGTTATTTGAGAAAGACAAACACATACCTTGTCAGCATCTGCAATTAACTCAATGATGTGCTCCAAGAGACCTTTGCATGAAAACGGCAGAATAAGACTGGGTTGCGCAACTGTAAATGAAGTGATAGTTTGCTGACTAGACCACAGAGCCGAGTCAACATTGCACAGATACACAAGAGAGCATGTTCACATACCCATCAATACCCACTTCAGAGGATAATCACCTGGCCTTTGGCTCAACATTTTTCTGTTCACAGAGTTTGAAATAGTTGTCATTATGATGGTGTTCCAAGTGACAACATCTTGATGTAATGTTCCCAGTGTAAAAGGTCCATTTTGTGGAGTGGATACTTTCACTGTCATAGAGTGTGTCTCAGAGAATGACGAGGAAAAGACAGTAGAAGATATGAACTCACAAGAAAAATCTACAGATTGAGCCAGGCATCATTTTATCATCTACTAATATTGCATCTGCCTGATAACACAAGCGCAAATCTACCATCTCCTTCGCTTTTTGGGTTCTGCACTTTGTCTGTCAACAGGTTAGTATGTGTTGGCTATGAACAACAGCAATACATGCACTGGCTTGCCCTTGGTTCCAGCTTTTGCTTCCCAGTAGCGTTTTTCACCTTTTGTTATTTCCACATCTGAGTCATCCCTTTCAACATCATCATCCTCGTCCAACTCTTCATCTTCACCATTGGTAGCAGTCGTCTGGAGTAGGGAAGAGGTGGTCAAAGTCAAATGGATACAATGAGAAGTGGAACAACTTTGGGTTGCTTAGCGATCGGTTTCTCACCATCCGCCAGCTTCCGCTTTTCTTGGGAACCTGCAGCCATGCCACTCCTATGTCAAAAAAAACAAAAAAAAGAGAGACAGAAAACCACAACATACCTTTAACAGTTGGTAGATCATCACCTTCAGAGTCATACCAGTCTATGTCCTTGGCATCTTTAAGATTGCCAGACACATCAATGCACTCTTGATGATGATTGATCTACCAAAAATACCAAAAAAATACCTTTCAACAATCAGATCCATAAAGACTGAGTACAGATTTCACATACCAGCTGCTGCAGATTCCCTCTTTTTAGCAGAGTGCGTTCATGTACAAGTTGTACCAGGTTTTAACATAAGTTTTGGGTCTACCTTGTCACGTTCAATGTGAGGGCAAGGGTTGTTGCCACTGGAGCTTGGATTTATTTCGGACTGATCAGCTTCACTCGCCATAGTGACACAGAGAGAGGGAAAAGTGGGGGGTTTTCTGATGAAGACGAGTGCCTCTTATGAAGCAAGGACAGAACATGTTCTGGACCTGGGAAAGATTCATGAACTCATGAAGGACTCAGTCCTTCACAAGAGATGAATCCCTCCTGAGTCTTTCACAAGTCCTTCACAAGTCCTTCACGAGTTCATGAATCTTTCCTGAGTCCTTCATGATTCTTTCACAAGTCCTTCACAAGTCCTTCATGAGTCCTTCACAGGACCTTCACAAGTGCCTCACAAGACCTTCCCTCACAAGACCTTCCCAAGACCTTCACGAGTACCTTACGAGTTGAGCCCTTCATGAGTCCTTCATAAGTCCTTCACAAGTTCTTTACAACTGATTTGTCCATCATCATTGTCATAAACGTACATTAAAACACCTAGTCTTATGCTATCATTTTTTGGTTTTACTGCCTCCTATATATCTCTTGTAAGTTTGCATGATTTACACAGGATTTACAAAATATCTACTTTCCAGTAAATTCAAAATAACCCTCCTTGATTTACAAGTGTATTACTCTAAACCTATTGGGATACACAGGATATCATATGTCTTCCATCCTGGTGCATGACTTATCTGGGAAATTATAAGATTCCATGACCATCCTTTTGGTTCTGTAAAGCTCCTGTAATACACCTGATCTTATTTAAAAATTTCTGTGACAATCCTGTCACTTAGTGAATCTATTATAAAAGCACTCACAATTCATAATACTCATAAGTCTTCTGTAAATCCTGCCTGTATTACTATATGACATACTGTGACAATGTGTCACATCAAAATCTTTCTGTATATCTTTTACTGTGACTGAATGTCACATCAAAAGATCCCAGTAATACACCCTGACTTACAGAAACCTTATGCAACTGTTGGGAAATTTTTGCTTTCCTGTAATACTCCTGTAATACATGTGGATTTACAAACTGAGTGGCACTGAGTATGTCTCCAGTAATACCACTGTATGACAGTGTATTTATGGTATTTACACCCATATATGTCTTCTGTAAATCTAACCTGTATTACTATATGACATACTGTGACTATGTGTCACACTAAAATACTTCTGTATTTTTTAATAGTATTACAGTATGTATTACTGTGACAGAATGTCATATAGAAAGATCCCAGTAATACACCCGGACTTACAGAGACCTTATGGAATGGTTGTGAAATTTTTGCTTTCATGTAATGCTCTCATAATACATGAGGATTTACTAACTGAGTGGCACTGAGTAAGTCTTCAGTAATATCACAGTATGACGGTGTATTTATGGGTATTTGCACCCAGTGTCATTAATTTAGACTGTTTGCACCTCCTGGTCGAGGCCGCACATCTAACAATACAGAAACGGCGGAGCTAGAGGTCGTCGTTGCTGGGCCCCATCGCTCACGACGGCCGCAGAGAGCCGAGAAGGACGTTGTTCAGGAAACGGAGGACAGGGTCAGAGAGGGGACGATAAGGGCTTCGAGACCAGCCCCCCTACCTCGGGGAACGACAGCAGTGACCCGACGGACCCATTGTCGTGTGGAAGATATAGGTAGGTACCCATTTGTCAAATGCCCCCACTCCTTCGAGTTCTACTACATTTTTACCCACTTGTCCGAATACTCTGTGATTTCAGCCATAGTTCAACGGTGTACATGTCCCTGTCCTTCTGAGAATCCAAGAACTGCCAACCCTGTAACGATTCCCTGAACAACAACTGTAGACATCTAAAAAATAAGCAGCCCGATCCGAACTCAACACCCAGAGAATGACTCGATATATAATGACCGGTACTGTTACAATTGAGTTTGCACAAACTACGACGGGTTCTTTGTCTCAGCTATGCCTCCATATGTGAGTCCGAGGTCTCAAATGATTCATACTTACACTATTAATAGGGTCCGTCAGAGACGTAGCTGATTGTGCAGGCTTTGTGTTCGCTCCCGAATCACCGCGAATCCATTCAGAGTAGAATTACGAGGCCTCTTAAAGGCCGAGTTAACTTATGTCGTTCTCAAGCGACCTCCTAGATCTTTTCCACGGGTTCAAACTCCCACCCCTATTAGCTGGCGCTCGTCAAGCGCTCATTCGGAGTTATCCGGCATCATGGTCAAGCTTCTGGTGACGTCGTCAACGGCTTTGTCAGATCCACCAAGTTCTCACTGTAACCGTCTTCCTTCTTCATCGACATTTGGAAAGGAGCATCGTAGCTTGCCATGCGAAGCAGTGGCCCCTTACCCCAGTGCATAAGTTAGAACATTAAAAACTTTAGTACTTAGTAATCACTCCGACCACGGCCCACTGGCACGGACTGTTGAGCGTCGATCTGTCATTACGTCGCATACGTCACAGCCACTTCTTTATGCCAGTGTCGAGTCATTATTAGTTTTAAGTTCAAGACGGGCATCGGAAGGGTCTCTACGGACCTCCGCAAGTCAGGGAAGACTGCTAGTCAACGTGCCAATGAACGACACAGTCCAAACACAGTCGCGTTCAACCGTATTACAATCTCAACATCTAATTGGCGAATTAAATTCAGATCCCAGTACCACTCTTTGTACGAGGCTCGCGAGCAGTCTAGGGTTGCCAGTCGTGGTCGTTTCCCTTCCTGATCGATGTTCACGGATCCGAACTCTTTCGGTGAGCTTCCACAAACTTCATTGCACAGCGGTCACTGATTTTGAAGAGCTGAGAAATTTGCTCGTGCACAAATTGAAATGAGAGATAGCTCACCATAAAATGCTCGTCTAATGCTCGTCAGACGTTGGACCCTGAAGTGTTACGATGCCGATTAATATTAGTATCGGGCATCCTAACGCAAATCCTTGACCCGTGTGGAAGTATGTATCGGTCTTCTTCGGAACTCGCTTGTTGCTTACGTTTGCTTCTGAAGTGACCGCGCGCCACTTCCTCTTTTGCTTTCACTTCGATTTTTTCATCTTCGAGCTCACGGTCACCTTCGGATTTGGTTACATATTAGCACAATTGAGATCTTGGAGGATGACCAGTACACTCCATTCACCGTTGATTTTTCATCCCACTCACTTGTGTGATAGTTGCTGATCCTCTAGAAGCGGCTAACACTCCGAATCGAGTCACTGTGGAGAAGAATTCAAAAGTTTTGAGACGGGTCCCCGCGAAAAGAATTCAAAGTTGTCTGAGTTCAAAAGGTATGAGACGAGTCCCTGTGAAAAGCATTCAAGGTTGTCTGAGTCAACCTACTAGCCGTTGTCGTCTGGGAACGAGATCCCAATAGGTCAATATGGAGATCATCACCGAGAAAATTAGGATCTCTTGAGCGCGTTGAATACGCCGCAGGATTAAGATATCATGCAGACATAGATAATAATAAGATGTATCAAAGTACGGCCTCCTCTCAAGGCTTTCTGTAATACGCGAAAATCAAACTAATAAACAAGGTACAAAATAATGAACACCCTGGAGGTTCTGCCAGAGGAAGCGTTAACTTGCAGGCAAGGAGCCACGAAGAGCACGGAGTGGCTCAGTGGCAATCCGAGAACGATATAAGGACTATTGAGTCCAAAGTACAATTGCTCCATTTAAGTAGCTTACACTATCTAATACATATCCTCGAGTCAACTTGCTAGTACTGACAAATTAGATAACCAATAGTATATTACGAACCGTGTAAGTATCGACATCCAGTATAAAACCAGGCATGAACAGCACTTTCTATCCATCATTTCACTACCTCAGACAGACAGGAGATGCGATTGCCTTTACTTCTTCTTGCCTTCGAGCTACCTTTCTTGGTCACTGGCTCGGCTCCCACTGCAGTAATCGGGGATGTTACATTCACCGGACGACGCACATCTGATAATGTCGAGTTCTTCGGAGGTACGAAGCTGGTTCTTAAGTGTTCGCTCTATTTCCATCATTAATTCGTGTCCAGGTATCCCGTTTGCAGAGCCCCCAGTCGCTGATCTCCGGCTAAAGCCACCAGTACCCAAAATGTTCTCGTCTGGGCAGCAAGCGACATTTAATGCAACTCAGTTTGGCCCATCATGCGTTCAAACTAAGCTTCCTCCTGAACAACTGTCCGAAGACTGCCTAAGCTTGAACATCTTTCGGCCTTCGAATATCAGCTCTGACAAAAGCCTTCCGGTGATGGTCTGGGTTTACGGAGGTGGTTTCATCGTAGGGTCTTCTTCGAGGTACGATGGAACGCCACTTGTCAATCGTAGTGTGTCCAGGGTACGTATAATTAACTATGAGCTGACAACTAAATAACTCATTCTGGACATATCACAAGGGCACACCGACAATTCTCGTCACTGTCAATTATCGCCTGGGACCACTTGGCTTCCCGCGAGGAGAAGAAGTTTTTCGAGACGCTGAAGCGGGTTCTCACATCCTGAACCTTGGTCTACAAGACAACGTTGCAGCATTGCAGTGGGTTCAAGAGAATATAGCATCGTTTGGTGGAGATCCATCCAAGGTACGTTAGACAGCTGCTACGGATTGTCTTTGGATTACTATTGGAGGATTTGCAGGTCACGGTCTTCGGGGAGAGTTCTGGGGCTCGTGCGCTTGAGTTACTCATCCTGAACGGTGAAATTGAGGGCCTAGCGAGGGGTGTGGTGAGCTTCATCTGTCTGTTCGGCACACTTACTTTATATTCACATCGCCCTGCAGATCATAGAATCAACGGCGAGGATACCAGATGTTATTCCTCAGTCCCCAGCTGCAAACGAAACATGGAATAATTTCATGTCCGCTCTACCTAATTGCGTCAATTCATCCCTCAGCGATATCGAATGCATCCGCAACCTTACCACTGCTGATTTGATTAATGGGTACAATGACGCTGGAATATTCTTCAGTTTTGCGGAGGCAAGCGAGTGGACGCCTACGTTTGGTGATAGACACCTTCCGGGTATGCCCTCTACACTCATGCCCAAGAAGAAAGTCGTGGAAGCAGTCTTGATTGGTACCAATAAGGATGAAGGTGCGTATATATATATACCTCCGATTTTCATTATTTAATCTCTGATTGTTTTCCTTTAGGCACGCTAGCCACAAACCAGAGTGTGAACACCGACCAAGTGATAAAAGACACAATCCTTGGATCACCCCCATCGCCTCCAAACGCCACACAATCAGAACGCGAGGCACAGTTGAACAAACTCGAGTCGATTCTCAACAAAACTCTGGCTTTATATCCGAATATTCCTTCTAAAGGATCTCCCTTTGACACTGGAAACGAGACTTTTGGACTGGACCCTCAATACAAGCGTACTGCGGCTGTTGGTGAGGAAACTTACGTACTACTTGACCATTGCTTTAGACTGAAATTGTACTGCAGCAACGGATTACGTGTATAACTCCGAACGCCGATACCACATCAACAATCAGCTTCTCCCAGCTGGAATCTCGACTTACTCGTACCTATTCACCGATCCGGATGCTGTACCGATGCGGGACTTTGTTGTTGGAACGCCTGTTCCAGGATCATTGGGAGGTATGTATTTGTTTCATCGTCTCTGTTAATGATCGATCTTCAAGTTCACTAATACAACTTTGTCTGAAAGTGTCGCACACCTCGGAGGTATACTACGTGTTTGGAATCCTCTCAGAACAACCTGAAGTCCCGGAAGTAACACCAACGGCAGCCAAACTGAGTGATATGATGATGGATTACTGGATTTCATTCGCGGATGCGTTGAATCCGAATGATGCTGCAGGTTCTGATCGTGAGTTCAAGCAATATCCCTCATATCCTCGCTTTCATTATTTTTTATCCTATGAAGGTCCCGAATGGCCTGAGTATACAACATACAATCCCGTAAGGAAAATCCTGAAACGTTAGTATCCTTGACTGAATATGTCTATCAGATCTTACTCGAGCTAAATGGCCACAACACCACGGTCGTACTGGACAATTTACGAGAGAGCCAGGTAGCGCTTTTCGTCGACGATCCGACAGTTCTGGGGTACAGGTAATATGACCTATAAATGATGACATGAACAGAGATCCGGATACAAGTACTACAAGTTGTGTATTCGAATTCATCTCTCTTTTCCCTCTGGCTATATCCTGTGCCCGAGCCGAGCCCCAGCCATAATTCTGAGCCTTCTGTCTGATCTTCGAGCCTTACCGAGCCTACTCCGAGCCTTGATCCCATCACGAGTTACGACGCGCCTCAGTCACGTTACCGCGTCACCCTTCTCCTTCACTCCATCTTTCGGGATTCGACCTAGCCTTTACGTCCTCGCTTGGACGAGCTTCTCCCTATACCGTGTCTTCTTATTCGTCACCTGGAAAATAGCTTGGGTCAGCGTAAAGAACCTGGAATGAGTTGGACAATCCACTGGTCAGCAGGTGTATAAACACGACAAAAACATACTACATAACATAGCAGCTTTGAGAAAACTCTTCACGCAGAAAGGACGGTAATGGAAAAAACGAGTATGATCTCGCTATCACTCGTTCATTTAAGTTGATATAGATCGATACATTTGTACTTACATAGATGCATACTCCAGAACTTACTGCCACGACAATATGCTATCTCCTTACTGTGCAACCTGAGCTTCCTTTCCTCACCTGTGTTTTCCTCTGAGTCCAACGCGTCTTCAAGTTCCAGGTTCCTTCTATTCCCCATCATCTAGTATTGCTTCGTTGGCATTTGTCATTACGAGGCCTCTTAAAGGCCGAGTTAACTTGGGTCGGGTTCAAACTCCCACCCCTGTTTGTTGGCGCTCAGCAAGCGCTCATTTGAAGTCACGGTCAAGACCATCATGACATCGTCATCAGGGTGCGCCTGGTCTTCCTTCTTCCTTCCTTCCCCAATCCTGAGGGCCTCGTAGCTTGCCACGCGCAGAGATGGCACTTTATCCCAGTCAACAGTTATGAAAGTCGGCTTGTGACCGTATCTTTTTTTTTTTGGCCTGCCTCGGAGTCAAGCGCAAATTCAAACGCGGTGATTCGGATTTATTCACTTGGCTCCGGACCCCGGGTTTGCTTTCTCATCCTGCTCACGAATCTTTTATTAGCGTCAGGTTTCAGGTCTCAGGCCTTAGGGCGTTAAACTCAATGTGAACAGGGAAAATGTCAAAAACGATTGCCATCATGTACGAGTCACGACTGGTAATACTACTGGTAAGGATCTTTCGTCTCCACTTTGTTGCGACTGGGAAGTGGTGCATTACACGATCGCAAGGAGACGCAAGGGGCGTGGCTTGTCCTGAACACTAGTGAAGATCAGTAATCAAAATCTGCAGCTGATAGATTCCCTCCATTAC